>SJYW01021238.1:828499-883498 GCA_006410735.1 Raphicerus campestris | reverse complement strand
ATAGTGAGAAGAAGAATAAGAAAGTGAGAAGAAAAAGAAGAATAAGAAGACGAAGAAGTTGAGAAGAAAAAGAAGAACAAGAAGAAGGTGAGAAGAAGAAGAAGAATTTTTTTTTCTTTTAATACTTTATTCTATTTTACAATACTGTATTGGTTTTGCCATGCATCGACATGAAATTCCACAGGTGTACATGATATCCCCATGCCAAAGCCCTCTCCCAGCTCCCTCCCCACCCCACCTCCCCGGATCATCCCGTACACCAGCCCCAAGCATCCTGTATTCTGCATTGAACATAGATTGGCGCTTCATTTCTTATATGATAGTATACATGTTTCAGTGTCATTCTCCCAAATCATCCCACCCTCTCCCTCTCCCCCAGATGTCAAAAGTCCGTTCTATACTTTTGTGTCTCCTATATTGTCTCCCTTACAGGGTCATCATTACTATCTTCCTAAATTCCATATATATGTGTCAGTATACTGTATTGGTGTTTTTCTTTCTGGCTTACTTCACTCTGTATAATCGGCTCCAGTTTCATCCATCTCATAAGAACTGAGTCAAACTTATTCTTTTTAAGGGCTGAGTAGTATGTTTTCAAGTAATCGGTATGCCTTACAAATTGCTGGTGTGCACTTTTATCTTTTAAGACTTCTGATGTGGAGAGTGGATAAAAATTTGGAACCATTTTGAAAGACTCATTTAATATTTCATCCATGCCAGTGTAGATCTTAATTTTTGTTTCTTTTATTCAAATGTGTTTTCTATTAAATTAGTACAAACTTTATCTCATTTCAGTCCAGCCCATGCACTTACAATTCTGTTTACCATCTTTTCACACTCAGTAAACATGTTGCTTCAAATAATTAGGTCTCACTCTCAGTCCAACAGAATGACTAAGAGTCTCTTGTAGCACATGTACTCAGTTTGACATTTCTTTAAAATAGATATCATCATGGAAACCAAAATTTTAAAATTCAACAGTAAAAGTGGATTGTATGAAATGTCTCAGTGTCTAAGACTTCTATTCTGCATCTTCTTTAGATTTCTCTTAATACACCGGAGTTCTTCTTGAGCCTCAGGCATAAGAGCAGTTGCTTCTTTTCATTTAATACTCTGCTAAGGTGAGTATTAGGGTTAGGTATGTATAGTAACCACAAATAATTTTTGCTAACAAGTGAAAGTTTTATGCCAACTCTTGCTTTTTAAAACATACGATCAAGCAAATGAAACAGGAGACAAATGAAGAGTGTCAGATCAATTCTTATTGGGAATAATAGCATTCCTGGCCACACACGACAATGTTGTTCAGATTGCATCTTGATTCAAACCCAGAGATAAGTGATCAGTTAGACCCCAATGACTGCAAACAACAGAAATGAGTTCCAGCTAACTCATAGACAAGAAAATGGAGATCAGTTAGCTGGGTGATGAGAAGGGCAATGGGAAGGTAGTCAGAAGAGTGATGAGAAGCCTAATGAATCAAGCTCCTAGAAAGATAAAGCTTGGAAGAGTTGTGAGTTTAGAGGTGGCACCAGTGGTGAAAAGAAAAAAAACAAAAAACAAAAAAACCTTCCTTACCNAACAACAGAAATGAGTTCCAGCTAACTCATAGAGAAGAAAATGGAGATCAGTTAGCTGGGTGATGAGAAGGGTAATGGGAAGGTAGTCAGAAGAGTGATGAGAAGCCTAATGAATCAAGCTCCTAGAAAGATAAAACTTGGAAGAGTTGTGAGTTTAGAGGTGGCACCAGTGGTGAAAAAAAAAAACAAAAACAAAAAACAAAAAAACCCCTCCTTACCAATATAGGAGATATCAGAGACATGGGTTCAATCCCTGGGTTGGGAAGATCCCCTAGAGTAGGAAATGGCAACTCACTCTAGTATTCTTGCCTGGAGAATCCCATGGACAGAGGAGCCTGGTGGGCTACAACAGGGTCACAAAGAGTAGGACATGACTGAAGTGACTTAGAGGCATGTATACAACTTCAAATGAACATGTTTTTCCTGATACTTCTTCTGTATCAACATCAAGGTTTTTAAGATTTAAAGTCTTAAAAGAGAACCTGATTAAACTTGCTTGAGTTAGGGGGTAGGCAGTAATACACTGAAAGACCATGCATAATAGGGGCAAGATAACGCCTTAAAGCACCAAAAGAAGAAGATTAAGTGGCTCTTAAGCAAACACAAATCGGAAAAAAGTATATTATGGCAGAAAATGAATCATTCCTGGCAATGAGTCCTTTATTGGTAAAAATACTTTTATTAAAACATTATACACATTTATAGTAAGTTTTTTTAAGTATTATTCAAATTTAATGTAGAAAGATATAATACAACTTACTGAATAAGCATTGTTTTTTAGCTACTTTTGGCCATGGCAAAATAAACATTTATTTCATAATTCTGGCCTTGCCACCAACCAGTTGTGCGTCTTTGGGTCAATAATACTATTTTTTTTTTTTTGGATAGCCAATGTTTTGCCTACTTATAATGAATAAATTGGGCAGAAATCTCTCTAAGGTATCAAGTATAGCATAGTATGACTCCTGAAATTCACTTACATTATCAACCCTAATCCAAACTGGTAAGGTGAGTAGTTTATGGTCATGTTTTCAAGCTTTGGCCATAATGAGCTGGATTAGCTTTTCTTGATTAACTTGTCATCTTCCAATAAAAAATAAAAGAAGCTCCATAATTATTCTCGGCAAGCATCCAAAAATATGCCTCACTATCCAGTTCCAATTAATAATGTGTGACTTGTTAAAACAGATTTTGTTCATTTGAAGGTTTTAATAGCAACCAGTTTCAACTTAGTTCTCTTGGGAAAATATTTAGCATACGTTTAGCTAGCTTGACACACACAACTAATTAATTTGTCTAAAGCAAACTATTATATGAATCATAAACAAAGAACTGAAAACTGAAATAGCACCAGATTTAAAGCTGGAGGTATTTTATGCTTAATTAGTCTCAAGTAGTTTTCTTGGTCCCTATTTCTAATAAATAAGGTATCTAGATCAATATTATATTGTTTTTTCAGATGGAAAATGAAAAATCACATACAGTAATGGGTGCTTTTTTGTATTTTGAGAAACTGAAAGCTTTCAGAAACCAGATTTTTAAAGAAATATTTCTAAATAACACTGATCAAATGATGATGGACAGGTGACAAATTAACATGAGCTGCTATGCCTCACTCCCTAGCTCAATCCTAGAGATATAGAGAAGTGGGGAGGAGGTTGATGGATTTAAGTAGAATAATTACATTATACACATTAAACGTTTAATACTTTTCACTTTTGGTAGGACTATTTGTTTACTACAAAAACTCTTGGTAAACAGAAATTATATTCTAGTGTAAGAAAGAAACAGTCCTCCAAAGTAGAAGAGAACCGGGTTCATATAAATGAGAGGGAGAGAGGTTCAAAGACAAACTCCTAGTTGTGATGTTTCCCTGCTCCACTGGTATTGCTTTGAAAAAAAAAAAACAAACCATTGCCCAGCCAGTAATTAACACAAGACAGAGAAATAGCAGTGTCATTTTAGCTGAGGGCTGGGTGTAGGATCATATAATATAAGCTAGCTGAGATGGGGTGTAGATAATAAGAAATAGAAGTAGATTGGCTGGCCATTGCCATTTATTACTTCTTATCTCCACCTCTTTTTATGAAACTGAAGGTGAGAAAATTATATCCTAGTAAGATAATAATGGTAGAGGTATAGAATTTCCTTGTAAGATAAATTTGCTGAAGTGGAACAGTGTGTAAAGACTTCCTACCTTGAGACATTTCTGTTCCCAAGTACTAAACTTATGGTTGTCTGCTAAGGAGGGCCTGGGCTGCTTTAGCTTACTTCCCCCTACACTCATTAACAGCCCAGTGGTGGATATGTCCAGGGAAAAGCTGGCCCATGAGAAGTACAGAAATTTATCTGAGGAAAACAACTGCTACAGAAGACAGATATTCAATATCTTGCATAAAAAGGAGCAGAATTTCTTGACCAGATGGAGAAAGGATTTAAAAAGAAGAAATTATCCTCTAAAGATAAAAAGATACTGGTGTAACAGGAATAAGTGGTTATAAAAAAGAATTAATTCAAAATATTGGGCATGAATATATAGTAATTTGAATAGACAAACTTAATGAATGGGATGAACAGCAGAAAAAAAAACAAGGAATGAATTAGTAAATTTAAAGATCAGATTTAGAAACTCTTTTCATATATTTTAGGAAAGGATCAGTAAGGGATAGAAAGATGGAAAATTAAGTTATGACATATGGAGGCTAGAGGAATTCTCAGTAGATACATAAATTACCCTAATTACTCAGATTAAAAAAANAAATTTAAAGATCAGATTTAGAAACTCTTTTCATATATCTTAGGAAAGGATCAGTAAGGGATAGAAAGATGGAAAATTAAGTTATGACATATGGAGGCTAGAGGAATTCTCAGTAGATACATAAATTACCCTAATTACTCAGATTAAAAAAAAAGAAAAGAAACTGTCATTTTAAAAGAGCACATGGAATGCCAAATAAAAAATAATGAATAGAACAAAGTAAAACTACACCCCCCCAAAACCCTTTAAAACATTAAACTGGAGTTTAAGGATATCAATAAAAGACAGGGAAGGAGAAGTTCTAAAAGCTTATATAGACAGAAATAGATGACTTTCATAGGTACAATATTTGAATTGGTATCAGACTTCTCAAAAGCTTTAATACGAAAGATACCATGAAGTAATATTTTCAAAGAAAAGAAACTCTAATATAAAATTTTATATTTGTCTAGCTCAATACAAATGTGAGTGTAACATTCAATCATTCTCAGGCATATAAGACCTTAGAAGTTATACCAATTCAGTTTACTAATTTTAAAAGGGATCTCACTTGAAGTATTTCATTAAAAAACAAGAGGTGGATTCATGTTGATGTATGGAAAAATCAACACAATATTGTAAAGTAATTAATATACAATTAAAATAAATTTATATTAAAAAAGAGGAAGCTCTAGGTCCACAGTGATAACTTGTCTGCCAACAAACCCCTTATAAACTTCCCCCTCTCCTGCATCCCATGTCCTCAATCTATCACCAGTTTCCTGGACTCACCTTCAAAATAAACTACTTGCATTTGATTAAAAAAAAAAACAAACGAACAAGAGGAAGAATTCTGGTAGGATGAAACAAGATCTATGAGAACTAAGGACAGTTAAATAATATAGNGTCCTCAATCTATCACCAGTTTCCTGGACTCACCTTCAAAATAAACTACTTGCATTTGATTAAAAAAAAAAACCAAACAAACAAGAGGAAGAATTCTGGTAGGATGAAACAAGATCTATGAGAACTAAGGACAGTTAAATAATATAGTAGAATTTAATCTTTTCTTTAAAAATGTAACCTAAAAATGTGTATATAGGACAATCCAGAAGTAAAAGTCTTGGCACAAACATGAAGCAGGAGTGGCAGACACTGCTAAGCACTTTTCCATGAAGAAGAAATAATACATTTTGAAAATTGGAATGAAATATTAAAACATAAATGAGTCTTGAATCAAGCCCAATTTTGAATAGTATAAAAATGTATAACTTTCTAGCATCTCTGCTAGTTTTGGTGACACTGACGTCCATGTGAGATCTGCGTCCCTAGTTCAGGATATGGCTATTACTTTTCATTTACTTTTGAGATTGATTAGGGCAGTACCAAGAAATGTCACCATAGATAACTGTCACATACAGTCTCTCTGCCTCCAGGTGTAACAGCAGCCCTACCTCCGTTTGATAATCAGGGTCAAATATCTCCAACAAGATGGTGTCTCCTTCCCTGGTCTGCTCATTTTCTAACTTGTAGAACTTGAAGTGATTAGAAGGTAGTGGTGGCTTAAAACTTCACAGAAGTGAAAGTGTTCCAATCTGGGATTTGGAACCTCTGGATCCATAGTGCCTAAAGTTGCAGGAATGGAAATCGTATGTTTCCCAGGTGGATCACTGAATATGATGATAAATGTCCCATTTCTATCCCTTGGTTCTTGGATTCTTATACTCTATTTGTCTGGAGTCACAGCACCCCAACATACATTGTTGACTTAGAGTAAATTATATAACTGGAAGATGAGACCCTATTCTTCACCTCCAAGCTGGTGCCTCAGTGGTGCAGCATGTGGTCAGACCAGTGGATTCCATGATTGTCTATCACTGCTAGAGCTCCTCTTCTGTGAAAGGAATCCCCTGGACTGAAGTGATACTTTGTGGGATTCCTTGCCGATGCAACAAAGTTTAAAAACCTTCAGACAGTGATGTGAGCCAAGGCCCCATGAACTGCAGAGTCAAACTCATTCTGAAAATATATGTCAACAACTTAGATGAGTTGCTGCTGCTTCCATGGTAGAAACGGTCCAACTAATGAATCAACTTGCCACCGATATGCCGCTTGATCTCACTGAGGCATTGTGCCATATCAGAAGCTCAGTTGCTGGAAAAGTAGATGTTCTGCAGTATCAGTACCTAGATCAGATTTGGTGAGACCTATACTTTTGGTGGCTCAGGGATAAAGAATCTGCCTGCAATACAGGAGATGCAGGTTTGATCCCTGGGTCACGAAGAACCCTGGAGGAGGACAAGGTGATTCACTCTTGCCTGGAAAATCCCATGAACAGAGGAGCCGGGTGGGACCCTACAGTCCATAGGGTCACAAAAAGCCAGACATGACTTGCACACACACATACTTTTGGTCTTTGATACCCTCCATCCTTATCACCACATGTGCCATTATGCCAACACTAGAGTAGTTGATCCAAGGACTGGTTGACCCCAAGTGGCCAAGTTGTTTAGTTGATTAGTGCCTTGTCCATGATGGACAGCTTACAATTGGCATTAACAAATCAGAAAAAAATAACTCATGTTTTGTCACAACTTCTATGTGTCTATCTGTATGCCTCTTCTCAAGTCCTCCTTGTTCTAGTTATGACAATATTTCTTATAATTTCAGCTCCTTGATGGAGCTTCTAGGCTATTTACCACATGCCCATAAATCTAAATGACTTACACCAAGTGAATAGTTAGACAGTTTGCCCAGAGCTCTTCCCAATAGCAGGATTTCTCCTCACTTCTGTCTCCCAGGGCCAGCAAGGAGTAGGGTTGTACTATACCTACAGTATCTTCTTTGGCTTTGATCAACACATTGAGCCAAGTTATCTATGAACCAAGTTTAACTTTCTCAATCAACTGGTAATAAAGGTCTCCTTTCCCATGTGGAATTAGTTCCAGCAGAGAGAGACAGACAGCTGTATAGATAGCAGTGGAGGCTGACGTGTTTCTGGGATGCCCGCTCCTCTGGTTCACGTGTGCTCTCTGTTATAGCCAGTCCTCAATCTCAAAGGTATACACCACTTTCATCTGACAATGGATTGCCGTCAGGACCACGTGGTCTTATAATTTGGTTCTGACAGAGCCCATCTCATAATGGGCGGTATGGATGCAGGGTCCTTTGATGTCTCATGGCTAGGTTATTTCTGCTCTATTGGAACACAACAGCATGCCAGGAGCTGTTTTTCAAATGATATATAATTTTCTGCCACAGATGAAATGACCTTGTTTAAGAATCCTTTGTGATACTCCTTCTGATGCCGTAAGCTCTACAAGGCATCTTTTTCATCCCAGATATCTCTAATACCATAGATTTTGCCAGTATGGATGACCCAGGAGACAGAAATGTTTACACTTGCTGAAAACCCCATTTCTATTCTCAGCCCAATTCAAACTTGATAGTCTTCCATATTGCTGATAGATTTCCATAGCTCTCCTTAGGTCAGCCCCACCTCCATTTTTTGGCCGCTATTCAGATCTTGTTGCTCATTTCTATAATTGCAGCCACCTGCCCTCTCAGTTAAACACTACCAATTGGTCTCCATTCTTTTGAGATCTTATCATGTCTCATTGTTATCAATCTGTAACAGCATCTTCTACCATCAGATGCAGGCTTCTCAGTGATGCTTGTGACCCTTTCAAGAGTACGTTCCTTAGAACTTTGGAAAACCAAGTGTCTCTGGGCTTTCTTGTGGGACACTATTAGATGGTACATTTCTTATCTGTTCTGGTCATCACTGACAGAAGCTATAAGCCAAAGGGAACTTGTCATGGATATAGATTGAGAAGGAGCCAAGGGATTTTAGTGGATGAAAACAATGATCTAGGTAGAACTCTTGAGACATAGTAGACTAATTCTGCTCAATAAATCAGTTGTTTATCTTTCTTTATTTTATTAAACCAATGCACAGCTGACTTTAGCCCTATGATGCTAACAGAAGATGGAAGAAATTAAAAATCATTCAACCTTAGTTCAGAATTCTTATTAATTCTAAACTGAAATATATCCAATGACTTATTTCTGTGAGTTATTAAAATCCATAAATGTATTCTCTTAGGGAAGAACTTACTAGCACATTTTAAACTTTACTAAAAAGAACCACAGATGCTGAAATGTTTTCCATATTGTTTATTTAACATAAAGTCACAAAGAATTTTTCCTATATTTTCTTCTAGAGGTTTTATAATTTTTAGTTTTGTATCTAGGTCTATTATAAATTTTGAGTTAAATTTTATATATGATTTAAGGTATAGATCAAATGCCTTTCTTTTTTTCCCCTATGTATATGGAAATCAAATCATTCCAGTATCATCTACTGAGATTACAATCCTTTTTTTTTTTTTCTTCTTTCTACTGAATAGTCTTCTCTCCTTTGTTAAGTGACTATATAAATGTGGGTCTATTTCAGGACTTTACTTTTTCACATTGATTTATTTGCCCATCTTCACAATATCATAGTGTCTTAAAGCTTTTTGTTGTGGGTTGCTTTTAATTCTTTTTCTTACCTTATTGCTCTAGTGAGAACTCCCAGTACCATTGTGAATAGAAGTGGTTGTGAGTGGATATCCTTGCCTTGTTCTTGATCTTAGGAAGTAAGTTCAGTCTTCCACAATTAAGAATAATGTTAGATGTAAGATTATTATAGATCCCCTTTACTAAATGTTTTAAAAAGGTGTATACTCCTAGTTTGCTGACAGGTTGTTTTTTTTTTTAATAAGTAATGGGCATTAGATTTTGTCAAATGATGTTTCTGTGTCTAGTGAGTTGATGATGCATTTTCTTCAATCTGTTAATCTAGTGAATTGCATTGGTTTGTTTTAAGGTGTTAAATTAGCCTTACATTTAAGATAAATTCCAATTTGTCATGGTGTATTATTCCTTTAATATATTGCTGGATTCAATTTGTTAACATTTTACTAGAAATATTTGTATTCTTCTTTATGAGAAATACTAGTCTATAGCTTTTTTTTCCTATAATACTTATCCATGATTTTGATATTAGAATAATACTTGCCCTATAAATGAGTTGGAAAGATTATCTCCTGCAATTTTCTGGAAGAATCTGCATTGACATGCCTTTTTTTTTTTTTCCTTCTTAAATGTTTGGTGTTAGTGAATCTATCTGGGACTGGAATATATATATATATATTGAAATTNATACTTATCCATGATTTTGATATTAGAATAACACTTGCCCTATAAATGAGTTGGAAAGATTATCTCCTGCAATTTTCTGGGAGAATCTGCATTGACATGCCTTTTTTTTTTTTCCTTCTTAAATGTTTGGTGTTAGTGAATCTATCTGGGACTGGAATATAATTTTTAACTTGAAATTTAACTTCTTCAATAAATAGAAACTGCANGAACCAAACTCCTCTGTAATACTGCTTAACTGATAGTATTGCTGCTGATAAAACTGGAAAAAAGGAGGACTTCTCTAGCATTAGAGACTTACAAAGATTAGAGAAAAAGAAGGTAAAGAAAAATAGAATAAAAATTGCAAAACAATTTTTTTTTAATTGACGTGAATTATGACAGTGGGAAAAAAGTATGTTAAGAGGATTTCTTAATTTCCATACATCTAAGTTTATAAGATTGTTTCTTATCAGATGTCATAAATTTATATATGCCATATAAAGTTTATGGAGATGAATAGCTTATGATTAGTAAGACATACTCTTTGATATTAGTACTGATATAATCAAAATAATATAAATATCAAGAAATAAAATTACTTTATTCATGCATTTATTCACAAATGGATTTATATATTCATTGACTCAGTATCTTAACACCTTAATGAACATATTTATTTCCAAATGTCAATTACTGAAGGTCTTTTACGTGCCAGACACTATCTGAGGCCCTGGAAATTTAGCTATGAACATTAAAGACCAGCATAAGTAAACAAATGGGAAAATTTCTGATGACCATAAATAGTGTGATGAAAATAAAGCTAAATGATGCAAAAGAGAATGATCTCGGGGTGCTTTAGGTTGAGAGATCAGGAGGGTATTAATAAAGAGATGGAATTTAAGCTGACCCCTCAATGACAAAAAGGAACTTGTCAAGAATGTATTTAGAGGACAAATAATTCATGCAAAGGAAATGACTCATGAATAAAAGAACACGATGGAATGAGCTGGGCCTATCTGAGGATCTCTGAGGCCAGGGAGCTGGAGGACACCGAGGGAAATGCAGGCAGTGGGGGCTAAAGAGAAGTGGAAAGGATCTACATAAAAGGCACTTCAGGACAAAGTGTAGTGTACTTTACTGCAGGAGAAATGGAAATTTCATGGACAGAGTCAAGAAGAAAAGTGACAACATACAATTTGTATCTTTTAAAGATCATTCAGCTGATATGTAGAAAATAGGCTGGGGCAAGAGTAAAAATGCGATCAGATAAAAAAGTGATGGTGGCCTGAACCAGGGTAATGGTAACGGGTATGTAAATAAGTGAAAGCATATGTGTTATGCTTTGGAGATAGACAGTACACGCTGCTGGACAGGATTAAGGAGCTGGGGAACATTCCCCCCCAACCCCATTGACTTGCACATTTTTGGCCTTAGTGGCTGCCGGTGATGCTATCACTTCCTAAAATAGAAAGTACTGAATAAGAAGAAGATTTGAAGGAATGCATATTAATATATTTGGGGGGGATATCTTGAAGTTTGAGGTATCTAATAGATATTCTAGTGAAAATGTCAAATGGGCATTTGAATATATAAATTCAGAGTTTAGGAGTTAACTCATTGGAAAAGACTCTGATGCTGGGAGGGATTGAGGGCAGAAGGAGAAGGGGATGACCGAGGATGAGATGGCTGGATGGCATCATGGACTCGATGAACGTGAGTCTGAGTGAACTCCGGGACATGGTGATGGACAGGGAGGCCTGGCGTGCTGCGATTCATGGGGTCGCAAAGAGTCGGATACGACTGAGCGATTGAACTGAACTGAACTGAACTCACTGACTCATTCACTTATTACACAAAAATTTACTAAAAGCTTATTATATGTGAGGTAATTGCACCAGCAATGGGGATGTTAATATAAAGAAAAAGTAAGGTCATCTCTTACTACAAAAATTCACCTTCCAGAGAGAAAGAGGCAGGCATATAAATGCATAATTACTATATGGTATGGTAAGTGCTATCATAAAGGAAGAACAGAGTGCTTTAAATATCAGCTGACGGCACAATCATTTCTGCTGAGGGAATTGGTAAAGAAGCTGCTAAAATCTTGAAGTTGATAGTATTTTATTTTTAGTGTAAAAATGATGCCAAATTACTAGAGTAAAATTTCTGGAAAAAATGTTATAAATGTGTATGAGATCTTTGAAAGTTAAGCTGGATACCTTCAGAAAGGCACCATAGATATGATACACATTTACAAGATTATTTCCAGGAATTTTACAGACAAATAGAAGAATCAATGCACCACATGTGCTGAAATTAGAGCATTTCTCACATCCTGCATGTGGTCCAATCAGTTTTACCACCTTTTTTGGATAATGTATTATCCAATGAGTAGTTCAGTGGGCATTGATTTGCTTTCCATCTTCTTTAATATTTTATAGGCAAGTGAGAATTTGTCAATGTATATTTGAAATATAGCAATAAGTGCCCGGATCCTCCAGGCAGTGTTTTTTTTGGCAGTCTACATACACAAAATTTTATTTTCAAACGCTTACTGCTGCTATTACCTACTTTACTTAATTAAGAACTTTGTGGACTTCTTGTCCTACTTTTGCCTATTTTTGCTTCACATATAGCTTTGAAGGGCTTCCCTGGTGGTTCAGAAGGTAAAGCGTCTGACTGCACTGCGGGAGACCTGGGTTCGATTCCTGGGTTGGGAAGATCCCCTGGAGAAGGAAATGGTAGTCCACTCCAGCACTCTTGCCTGGAAAATCCCATGGACAGAGGAGCCTGATAGGCTGTTACAGTCCATGGGGTCGCAAAGAGTAGGACATGACTGAGTGACTTCACTTCACTATTGCTTTGAAAGCAGCGAGCAAATTGCTTGAAACCAAAAGTTTAATTCCTTCTTGCACACTCCTGAAAACTGTGAGTGCTGAGGGAGAGATGGGTGATTAGGTAGATAATTTGTCTCAGTTAGACAGGTTATGTATTCCCAGAGGAGTTAAGAAACAAGGATGCTCTAAATGGAGGAAGAAGGAGCAGTATATTTGTCAACTTCAGGTGTGTTAGTGTGCACAGCTAAAATTAAGGCTTGATAGTATGTGCTGTCTTAACATCTGCTGAAACCAGGAGGACCTCAGATAGCCTAACCACAAGCTTCCCTCCCTGCTCTGCTTCCCTGGATAAGGTCTCCTAGCCAAGCAACCCTTCTAATCAAGATGCCGGCGACCAGCTGAAGTTTCTGCTTCTGCCTGAGAAGTCAGTTTCAGTTCCCTTCCAGGCTATGGGATGATTATGCAAACAAGCCAATTACATCCTCCCACAGAAACAGGTGGGAGGTCAGTCCACCCTTTGGTACTACAAAGCCTGCCGACCCCAGGCCCTGGCTGTTCAGTCCGAATTCAACCCTCATGTAGCCCTGCAGTGGAGGCAGTATTTTCCTCCTCTGGGCTGTGAGCATATGTGACTAATAAACTGTTAACAAGCGCATTTGTTTGACGTCAGGTGGTGTATGTTTGGTCATCCCCATAATACTAGGGCAAGGATTTCTCCCTTATGAATGGGGTGGGTAGGGGGTAACAAAAACAACTTGGTACTAGGACACACACAGCGTGTTACCCTGGATAGAAACAGGACCCTTCAAGAATAGGAAGGATATGCCTTTACCCCAAGAAGTGTGGGTTGATAGCAGCTAATTTTTAATGTAACCAAAATTTGCTTTTTTGGCCAATGTAATTTATCCCGTTTTCTGAAATGCCACCATACATACTCACTGCTTTCTTCCTGCCTCCTTGCCTTCTGATATGATGCTCTACCTGTCTTAATTTTCACTTCTGCATAGATTAGCCTCTTTCTCTTTTCTAGTTATAGTTTCTTTTCTTGGGGCCTTTCCAAGATATGCATTAGACCTTCTCACACTGTGCTACAAGGGGTGTTCAGAAGCAGGGGTTTGGAGAAAGCAAATGCTTTCCAGCCTCTCTTGGCCTTTGACTTCTACAATTATGATCCTTTGGGTTCTGATTGGAGTCTATTCTTTGCTCATCAACTCTTGCCAAATGCAGTTGTTAGGATGCCTGCATGTGGTCTCATTATTTTTATTATCCACTGTTAGATCACTGACTTTCCTGGTGGCTCAGATGGTAAAGCATCTGTCTACAATGCGGGAGACCTGGGTTCGATCCCTGGCTTGAGAAGATCTGCTGGAGAAGGAAATGGCAAACCACTCCAGTACTATTGCCTGGAAAATCCCATGGACAGAGGAGCCTGGTAGGCTATAGTCCATTAGATCACAAAGAGTCAGACATGACTGAGCGACTTCACTTTTTTTTTTTTTTAAGATCACTAGGTGATGTTCCTTCCAAAAGTGTAAAAACATCACCACAAATGACAGGTACTAGGATTTCCCTCCTGCTCCCCGGGTTAGCACAGTGAATTCAAGTTGACTAACATCTATTACCCACATGTCTGTGAACATTTAACACAGTAAGCTGTGACCCAGTTGCAGCTGTCTTCAGTCTCCAAGCACATCGTTTTCAGGAATAAATGCTGATGGCATCAGCTCTCCAGTTATTTTCATACACATGGGTAGCCAGTCTGTGGTCACACATGTGCACAAACACACTCACAGATACTCCATTTTCATACATACAATGGATTACTTCCTTGTTCCCCATTCTCTCTCCTTTGCTGCAAAAATACTCCATTTCCGTTTGATTCTAATGGAAACCGTTCTCCAGAGTGAAAGAGGGCATTTGATTATCCAATAAACTGGAGCTGCAGTGATAACACAGAGTTGTCAAGGAGGAAGAGACTGATTTCTGCAAATGGAATCAGATGGCAACCAAAAGTGATAGCTTCAAAACTATCTCCCCCTTCTGTTTGACATCGATCTTTTCTACATGTGCCAGCTCATTATCTGGTGTGCAAAGGGGAATTGTGACTTGACGTCACCCATGGCAGTTTTACAAGGGAGACAGGAAGAACAGACCGTCTAGTACTGATTGACAGAGGTTTGTAGCCCACAGATACACTCATTTGGGAAGAAAATTATTTATCTGTAAAGTTACATTTAAATAGCTGAAGATTATGCTGTAAATGGTAAGAAAACCACAATATGCAATTTCAGTTTAGGCTAGTTTTTAAAAAATAGGCTTCTATTAATATGGCATTTCCCAGCTCATATTTTAGTCTGTTCTGCAAATTGAAGGCAATTTAATTTTACTTTAAGTATTTGGAGCACTTTGTACATTTCCAAGGGCAGATTAAAGACAGTTCATGCTCACAGTTACCCAAGTAGGACCTGGTAATTGATTATGAATGAATGAATCCATCTAATGCAGAATGGTTCTAAGATCAAACAGGTCTAATGAAATAGTTTTAAATGGATTCTTCTCCTTGTTTAAAAAAGAGTGTCTGTCTTGAAACCCATCAATCTGTCTTGAAAGGTCTTTTTGGCCTTCTGGCAGAGATCAGTATATACATTTATTTTTGATAATCAGTATATACATTGATTTTGAGTGGATGCTGCCCTCTGTTACACATGCGTCTATCACAGTGTGCTCTCAGGGTCTGGGAATTGTGCATCACAGACATTTTGCATTAACACTTAAGATAATACAGCTTTAATGAAACTGAAATCCTGTGGCACATGGAACAAACAACTCCCTGCTTCCAGTCTGAGTGCACTAACAGTGCATGAAAATACATAGCAGCAGAGACATTGAGTCCACAGATTCAATTTTTAAGAAATAAACAGAGTAATNTGCATTAACACTGAAGATAATACAGCTTTAATGAAACTGAAATCCTGTGGCACATGGAACAAACAACTCCCTGCTTCCAGTCTGAGTGCACTAACAGTGCATGAAAATACATAGCAGCAGAGACATTGAGTCCACAGATTCAATTTTTAAGAAATAAACAGAGTAATTCTCTCATCATTTTGATGGAAATCTTACTTACCTTTTTAAATTATAGCTCACATCCTCCCTTTGGTTCTCAGTTATTCTCTGACTTCTGTACCCCACCTTCATGATCCTTATTTTCAACAGGAAACTTTGCCTCTATTGCATAAAAAAGATAAAGACCAGAATTAGCAGAAATCTTCATAAATCATCTTCTCTCTCTCTCAACAAAAGCTTGTTAAAGAGAGGTTCATACCAATTCCACTTTCTCATCCTCTGCTTGTTCTCTGCCTATTGCTTCTAGCCACATTTTTCTATTAATATAGTGTTAATCACTCAGTCATGTCTGACTCTTTGCAACCTTACGGACTGTAACTCACCAGGCTCCTCTATCCATGGAATTCTCCAGGCAAGAATACTGAAGTGGGTTGCCACTCCCTTCTCCAGTGGATCTTCCCAACCCAAGGGACTAAACCTGGGTTTCCCGCATTGCACACAGAGTCTTTACAGTCTGAGCCACCAAGGAAATCTATTAATATATGCTCCCACTAAAATCAAGGAAGACCATCTGACTGGTAAATGAGAGCACTGCTTCCCTGCCTCAGTCCACATGATCTCTGTGACATCTGACATTACAGTTCAATCTTCTGATTTTCTTTTTCCTTCCTCTTCTTCCTTCTCATCGAGAAATACCATTTTCCCTTGCTTCAACACTGTCCCCTAATCTCTCAGATTGCTCCATTTCTAGTTTTCTGAGGGACCTCTTTGCCTATGCTTGATTGGAGCAGAGGTGAGGAAGGCTCATGTTTGGCTGCAAGTATTCTAATAGTACATGGCACATGGGGCTGGAGGGCTCACCCCTACTCCCTTAAGGCTGACTGGCTCCTCTGTTTTGCCTTCTGTTATGCCTGGTATCCCCCTGTGACAATTTCACCTCCAATTTCCTAGCCAAGCTTGGGGATAGAAAGCGCTCAAGTCATCTCATATACAGTAGGTGCTTAATTAAAGCCAGCTAATTATGGTTGAAATGATATAATTTAAATATTTTCTATAGTTTGCATTTGACATTAATTCTCAATAATGCTTCCTTTTCTCTAAAATAATTCAATTTAGATCCAAATTACAGCTATCCATGAATTATCCTATGTCATTTCTTTCTTCTCTATATTAATCATTTATTAAACCTGGCTCAGTAGTTCTTTATCATCAGTTTTCCAATAAAGTCTTTTGACAATTTCCTGTATAATTTTAAAAATATGATTTACATAGCTTGAATTACAGAGTTGAAGGCATTTCTGAAATAGGATGGACGTCACACATTTGCTTTGGAAGAGAATGTAGTTGGACTAAAGTTAGCAATTAACAATAGAAATCACCACGCAAATAGGAATAGTTATTGACTTTAGTTTTTATCTCAGAGTTAGAATCTACCACCAGTCTTTGAAATCACTAACAGGCCAAAGTGCCACAACCTCTGACTGGCATAAAGAGGTGATGAACGTGAGGGAAAAACAGAGAAATGAGGCAGTGAGGTTTAGTAGAAAACTTATAGAGGACCAGGATTCAGGTTATACCTCTAGTTCTCATAGCTCCATGATAACGCTAATTCTCTAAATAGGACCCTCTACACTGGGAAGAATTCCATTTACCTATTTTCCAGTGCTGAAAATTTCTTTACACATGCTACTGCTATGTACATGTAAAGGATAATTAGACTACTCTGTGTGCCATAGCAAGATAATGATTAAAATCCTTCAAGCTAGGTTTCAGCAGTACGTGAACCAATAACTTCCAGATGTACAAGCTGAGTTTCAAAGAAGCAGAAGAACCAGAGATAAAGTTGCCAAAATTTGTTGGATCATGGAGAAAGCAAGATAATTACAGAAAAACATCTACTTCTGCTTCATTCAGTTCAGTTCAGTTCAGTTCAGTTCAGTTGCTCAGTCATGTCCGACTCTTTGCGACCCCATGAATCACAGCATGCCAAGCCTCCCTGTCCATCACCAACTATGCTAAAGTCCTTGACTGTGTGGATCACAATAAACTGTGGAAAATTCTTAAAGAGGTGGGAGTACCACACCATCTTACTATCTCCTAGGAAACCTGTATGCAGGTCAAGAAGCAACAGTTACTACTGGACATGGAACAATGGACTGGTTCAAAATTGGGAAAGGAGTATGTCAAGGCTGTATATAGTCACCTTACTTAATATATATATGCAGAGTACATCATATGAAATATTGGGTGGGGTGAATCACAGGTGGAATCAAGACTGCTGCGAGAAATATCAATAGCCTCAAATATGCAGATGATACCAATCTGATGGCAGAAAGCAAAGAGGAACTCAAGAGGCTCTTGATGAGAATGAAAGAGGAGAGTGAAAAAGCTGGCTGAACTTAACATTCTAAAAATGAAGATCGCTCCCATTAATTCAGTTAAGTTGCTCAGTCATGTCTGACTCTTTGCCACACCATGGACTGCAGCATTCCAGGATTCCCTGTCCGTCACCAACTCCTGGAGCTTGCTCAAACTCATGTTCATCAAGTTGGTGATGCCATCCAACCATCTCATCCTCTGTCGTCCCTTTTCCTTCCGCCTTCAATCTTTCCAAGCATCAGGGTTTGTTTTTCCAGTGAGTCCATTCTTTAAATCAGGTGGCCAAAGTATGGAGTCTCAGCTTCAGCATCAGTCCTTCCAATGAATATACAGGACTGATTTCCTTTAGGATGGACTGGTTGGATCTCCTTGCAGTCCAAGGGACTCTCAAGAGTCTTCTCTAACATCACAGTTCAAAAGCATCTATTCTTTAGCACTCAGCTTTCTTTGTAGTCCAACTCTCATATCCATATATGACTATTGGAAAACCGTAATTTTGACTAGGCAGACCTAGGCAGTAATGTCTGATTTTTAATATGCTGTCTAGGTAGGTCACAGCTTTTCTTCCAAGGAACAAGCATTTTGGAAAAATTCATGGCTGCAGTCACTATCTGCAGTGTTCAGGAGCCCCCCAAAATAAAGTCTCTGTTTCCATTGCTTTCCCATCTATTTGCCATGAAGTGATGGGACCAGATACCATGAGCTTCGTGTTTTGAATGTTGGGTTTTAAGCCAGCTTTTTCACTCTCCTCTTTCACTTTCATCAAGAGGGTCTTCAGTTCCTCTTTGCTTTCTACTCTAAAGGTGGTATTACTTTGTTCAGCTATAAAATGGGGACATTAATTGTACTTCTTTCATGGGAGAGTTTTAACAATTAACTGAGATGACACATGTAGCCAGTTGGCAAATAGTGAGCACTCCCCATCTCTGCCCACCTTTCTGGTCTCATTTTCAGTAATCCTTTCTCATGTACCTTGAGAAAGAACTCTTTGTATTGCCCTGTGTTCATGTTCGGAAATGCCATCCTCTGCCAGGAACACTAGTTCCTCCATCCTCTTCCTTGCCTTCATTCTTCCCATTAAAATAAATGGACCTCTGTAAAGACAATTCACTTCTCCTTCTGATAGATGTCAATTCTGACCACCAGGCAAGTTTTGAATCAATCTCTAGAATAATAACTTCTGTTTCAAGATAGCATCTCACTGTGTACAGCAGTGTTTTCACTATGGCTTTAAGAATGATAGGCAAAGAGCACTAGGCTGAGCTCCCTGTGCTGTACGACAACTTCCTGTTAGCTCTTTGACACGTGGTGGTGTATATATTTCAATCCTACTCCAGAGGGGTGGGGTAGGGTGGGAGGTTCAAGAGGGAGGGGCATGTGTGGACCTCTGGCTGATTCATGTTGATGTATGGCAGAAACCAACACAGCATTGTAAAGCAATTATCCTCCAATTAAAAATAAACAATTGTTTTTAATGATAGGCAAAGTAGTACATCACGTAACCTCTGCCACTACTTCCCCAACCCTCCCAAACATTCTAGGACATTTTTTATAATGCTAATATTTGAAAAACACATAGAAAAGTGTTGTCAGCAAATAGTGATATTTTAAAATCATGATTCAGTTCAGTTCAGTTCAGTCGCTCAGTCATGTCCGACTCTTTGAGACCCCATAAACTGCAGCACGCCAGGCCTCCCTGTCCATCACCAATTCCCGGAGTTCACCCAAACTTCTGTGCATTGACTCGGTGATGCCATCCAGCCATCTCATCCTCTGTCGTCCCCTTCTCCTCCTGCCCCCAATCCCTCCATATACTATGACAAAAGTCCTAGGAACACAAAACTCTAGAAAAAAAAAGAAGCCTATTACCATGTGAGGCATTCAACTTTTAATTGCTTTTTAATTTTCACCATATTAATCATTTTTAAAGTGTGCAGTTCAATAGTGTTGAGTACATCTGTATTGCTATGCACTAACCCTTCAGAACGCTTTCACCTTGCAAAACTACATCTCTGTACTCATTAAACAACAATATACCCTTTCACTCTCCCCATATCCCTAGGCAAACAACATTCTATTTTCTGTCCCTATAATTTGACTACTCCAGGTTCCTAGGATAAGTAGAATTATCATTCTTGTGATTGACTCGTTTCCTTTAGTGTAGCCTACTCAAATTTCATTCATCATGTAGCATGCATCTAAATTTCCTTTCCTCCTAAGGCTGAATAATATTCCATTTTGTTTATTTATCTGGCATTCAGCTTAGGTTGTTTACATCCTTTCTCTACTGTGAATAATGCTGCTAAAAACATGGATATAGAAATATTTCTTTGAGACTCCACTTTCAATTCCTTTGAGTGTGTTATAACCAGAAGTGAAATTGCTATATCATACTATAATTTATTTTGAATGTTTTTAGGAAATGCCATATTGTTTTCAAAGCAATTGCACCATGTACAATTCCACCAACACTGGATGAAGGTTCCAATTTCTCCAGATACTCATCAGCCCTTGATGTTTATTTGTTTTTATAGTATCCAGCCTAGAGGGTGTGTTCCACTACTCTTACTAGGGTCTGCCATTGATCCTCTCTGCAGCCTCTTTCTTCTAGCACTGGCTCCCTAGCCATAAAGAGCAGATCCAAAACCAGAGGGAGCTTCCTTGGCATCATATATGTTTCTAGACCACCCCTCCCCATCCTACTCCCCCCAAAACCCAGAGATTAACAAGTGTCTTTGAATTTGGGGTTATCAAACTCAAATTTCCAGACACAGATTGCCTCCTCAATATTTTTGTTCTGTCTTAATTTAGGTTTACATTAAGTTAATCTCTTAGACTCAACGCTGTTCAACTTTCCTGCCATTTGTAAAACACTAGTTAATTTTTCAGTCAGAATTAATGTGTCCTTCCACCTTTTCCCCTAAGACATTCTATAAATTGCTTAAGTTAATACATTACAGCAAAATTATTTGCTCATGTATTTGGCTCTGGAGCAGACCCAAAACACCCAATTACCACTGCCCTCCCCCACTTTGTTTTCACCAAAATAACTTTGTTCTTCTTTTGAATAGTCTGTAACCAGCTAAAAACCTATATTCTACAGACTCTTTTGCAGCCAAGTCTATCCATATGACATAGTTCTGAACAAGAGAATAACTGGAACATTGTTGGTGATTTTTGAATAGATTTTTGGGGCTTCCCTGGGGGCTCAGAGGTTAAAGCGTCTGCCTCCAATGCAGGAGACCTAGGTTCAGTCCCTGGATCGGGAAGATCCCCTGGAGAAGGAAATGGTAACCCACTCCAGTGCCTGGAGAATCCCATGGACAGAGAAGCCTGGCAGGCTACAGTCCATGGGGTCGCAAAGAGTCGGACAAGACTGAGAGATTTCACTTTCACTTCTTTTCAGTGTAGGTATAACCTCCCTGTTTATAACTGGAATACAGATGAGAGAAAGAGCTAGCTCACTGGAAAAGACTCTGATACTGGGCAAGATTGAGAGCAGGAGGAGAAGGAGGGGGCGCAGAGGATGAGAGGGTTGGACGGCATCACTGACTCAATGGACATGAATCTGAGCAAACTTTGGGAGATAGTGAGGGACGGGGCACCTGGAGTGCTGCAGTCCATGGGGTCGTGGAGAGTCGGACACAACTTAGTGACTGAACAACAGCAACAAAGACACGGAACAGCCAATTTGAAGTTATATGGCAACCATGACAATAAAAACTGCATTTGGAGGATGATGAAACAAAAACATAAAAAGAAGCCATAATGATGTAATACCTGTACTGTGCTTAGCTGTGTACTATGGATTTTTTTTTAAATGATGATAAAATACCAACCAATTTGATAAAGCTCATGTTTCCTGGTATTTTTCACATCACAAAATATATAGAAAATGGTAGCATTTGCTACTTGTAAGGAAAAGGCCACTCATAGACAAAGCAGAATATTCAGAATTCGCTCTTAAGTACATTATCTTGTCACACCTATAACACACTGGCAAAACAGAAATATACTGTGAGGCATACCTGTTGGGAATCTTGGACTAAACCACAACAGTCATATTGTTTTTTCAAGGAGCCGAACATGATTTCTTACTAACAGAGTTTCTTTCTCTAGCTAGTCAATGAGATTATTGAGAGCAAAACTATGCATTATTTATCTTATTTCTCTCTGACTCGGTATGCTGCTAGAAACTTAGTAATTACTCAGCAAATATCTACTGAATAAATGAAAAGGAAAAATAATTTCATTGTTTTAGACTGACTGGTTTTCTGAGTTCTGGACTGTGCTCCTTTCTGACTAAAAGCTTTTATTCATTTTTCTCCCTGCCTGGAAAAACTCCCTGATCCTCTCCATGCTGCCAAATCCTACTCATTCTTCAGAGTCCTTCTTAAGTCTCACCTCTTCCATGGAACTCTTCTTAACATTTTGGCTCAGGTCATACCATTTTATTCCTTTCTCTGTACTCCTATAATTCATGCTGAAAGAAAGGGTCACTGTGACCTTAAAAATACAGGTGCTCTCCAACTAATGACCCAGCTTTTCCTGGTTGTCGTATGCTAACCATATTTTCTAATGACGAAACGCTGTACTCTGTATATTCTTTTTCTAAAAACACACTTCATGCCATGAAAATAGAAACAATTGATGAGAAAATAAAAAATTAAGCAAGCAATCAAACAATATAAGAATCACACTTTAAATGTTCTCTTTGGGGAAATGCTCTGAGATGAATCAGCTGCAGTTTCTTAAAGTATAAATCTAGTAAAGTTGGGGAAAGCACACTAAATTAGTCAGACTCTCCCTAGGTTAAACACTGAAATTTTTCAGGACACAAAGCTCTTAGAACTGGATCTAAAGATATTATCATCTGTCCCCAAAGTTCTACTAAAAATTTCATATAAGATAGTCTTATAAAGGTCTTTGGATGGCAAACTAGAGTTGGGCCTTTTATTTCCTTCAACAATTCTCTCCTGCCTGATTCATCACCTTCCATCCTGTGAAGGAAATTCACGTTTCTGGACATACTTAGATGCTTTTGGTCCATGCTTAGAGCTTTCCCTTGAGCACTAGGAATTCACTAGTAGTATTCTTGCTATAATCAAATTAGTTCTTTGCTCACTCTAAAACATATTTCTTCGATTTTTCTTTTTTCTCCTTCTTCAGCATTTTGGAGAGATACTATTTGATCAGAATTTTTGTTCAGGTGTATTTGTACATTCACATCATCAATCATCAACAGTTATTGCATTTGTATCCATGTACTTAGCAAACTGGACAGTGATAAATAGTCTGATATATCACCTCTTAACTACTTTCTTTTAGCTGACTTTGAAGAATTACTCAGGCTTCAGTTTGAGTCTATCATGAGGAATATTGCCATCTAATAGTATGTTTTTAGTATATTCAAGNCTGGACTGTGCTCCTTTCTGACTAAAAGCTTTTATTCATTTTTCTCCCTGCCTGGAAAAACTCCCTGATCCTCTCCATGCTGCCAAATCCTACTCATTCTTCAGAGTCCTTCTTAAGTCTCACCTCTTCCATGGAACTCTTCTTAACATTTTGGCTCAGGTCATACCATTTTATTCCTTTCTCTGTACTCCTATAATTCATGCTGAAAGAAAGGGTCACTGTGACCTTAAAAATACAGGTGCTCTCCAACTAATGACCCAGCTTTTCCTGGTTGTCGTATGCTAACCATATTTTCTAATGACGAAACGCTGTACTCTGTATATTCTTTTTCTAAAAACACACTTCATGCCATGAAAATAGAAACAATTGATGAGAAAATAAAAAATTAAGCAAGCAATCAAACAATATAAGAATCACACTTTAAATGTTCTCTTTGGGGAAATGCTCTGAGATGAATCAGCTGCAGTTTCTTAAAGTATAAATCTAGTAAAGTTGGGGAAAGCACACTAAATTAGTCAGACTCTCCCTAGGTTAAACACTGAAATTTTTCAGGACACAAAGCTCTTAGAACTGGATCTAAAGATATTATCATCTGTCCCCAAAGTTCTACTAAAAATTTCATATAAGATAGTCTTATAAAGGTCTTTGGATGGCAAACTAGAGTTGGGCCTTTTATTTCCTTCAACAATTCTCTCCTGCCTGATTCATCACCTTCCATCCTGTGAAGGAAATTCACGTTTCTGGACATACTTAGATGCTTTTGGTCCATGCTTAGAGCTTTCCCTTGAGCACTAGGAATTCACTAGTAGTATTCTTGCTATAATCAAATTAGTTCTTTGCTCACTCTAAAACATATTTCTTCGATTTTTCTTTTTTCTCCTTCTTCAGCATTGGAGAGATACTATTTGATCAGAATTTTTGTTCAGGTGTATTTGTACATTCACATCATCAATCATCAACAGTTATTGCATTTGTATCCATGTACTTAGCAAACTGGACAGTGATAAATAGTCTGATATATCACCTCTTAACTACTTTCTTTTAGCTGACTTTGAAGAATTACTCAGGCTTCAGTTTGAGTCTATCATGAGGAATATTGCCATCTAATAGTATGTTTTTAGTATATTCAAGCAGGTACCATAATCTTTTTGAATTTGATACATTTGATGTTTCTAGAATTTGAAGCCTATTAAGACCTTTATTCTTTGGTGGAATATTATATGTAGGCAACCACTTTAAAATTTCTACTGATTAATATAGTAAGATTGGGGGAAATGTTGAAAAAGGAGCAAAGGTTGAGAAATGGACATTAGGCTTAGACCAAAGGCTTCTACTTTGCCTTTTAGAATTAGTGACTTTGGACAATAACTAAGTCAATAATTGATAATAAGTCTTTGCTTTCTCATTTGGAAAGTGAAAATGGTTCAAAACCTACCTACCACAAAGAGTTGTTATAAAAAGTCATTTAACATGTTTTTAAAATTGAAAGCATAATTTTGAAAATAATATTAGTATCCAGCATTCACACACTGACCCACATTTTCCCTACGAAAGGGAGTATTTTTTCCTTCATATCATAGGTCTATTTCACCATTTGGGGATGTATTAATATTCTTAATCATTTGTTTAATGTATCCCTTGGATATTTCTGCATTGGTTTACTCTCAGTTTGCTACCAAACTGAAATATTTCTGCCACATTCTCTTACTCAGTGAGGGAAGAAATGCCTACCTGCTTGCTTAAAGTGATTTAAATTTGACATAATGGCTTGAAACTTTCACCTTCACCTTCAACTTTTTGTATTCCTTGAATAACTAGATGGATTGATAATTGTTCTGTTTGTTGAGCATTGAACACTCAGAGTTTATAAACAGACTTTATTTGGGGTTGTACTGTTTGATTATCCGTTGGGCTTTCATATCAGATGCCTTTCAATCATGAAGAAGCAGCATGTATACGCTAAAATATCTTAGAGGAAACTCCAGGTGATCTAGTTGCTAGGGCTCTGCTTCCACTGCGGGGACATAGGTTTGATTCCCCAGTTGGGGAATTAAGATCCTGCATGTTGCGTGGTGCGGCCAAAAATAAAATAAAATATTTTAGAACTGAGTGGTCACTTATCAGTGGTTAGACATAATGAATGGCCCTATAAAATTTGCTGCTGGCTGATTCCAGTAGTTTATTCTGGAAGATCAGCTCACAGTACCAAAGAAGCCCTTTAACAGGAAGCTCATAGGGCCTGTTTACCAGGTAATTCTGCCACATGCATTCAACTTGTAACTGTTTTAAAATTCAGAGCCATAAGGCTTTCTGCAGGTATGGCTTTCAGTAGGTTGTAAAGTGCTTAAACAGATGGGACATTGTTATTAGCATGGATAATATATTTTCATTGTATTAGGGTTGAAAGTGATTTTCCAGATAATGGCTTAGACAAATGTTTGTGGAATCTGTCTAGCTAATCCACCAAAAATGCAGCCCGGCTTTCAGGAGCAATTTTACTTTTATTGAATGTTTTTGATTAAAAATTTAACTCCTGCGAATTTCTTACCACATTGTTAACAAAACTCTATTACTTTGTTTTCTTCTTGGAGTCATTATTATTGCATTATTTAACCTAATAGTGACTTCTGACTAAACCAGAAATGCATTTTAAACTAAATAGCTACACACTTTATTGTATATTAAGTGATTCATTAAAAAGAATCTTAACAAAGGTCTTTATATATTTCCACAGGTATCATGGAGTGCAGTCAAAGCGTTGTTGGAACTTATCAGATGAGACGCTATAGCAGGGATCCAAACCTAGTGAATTGTTTATTTTTCAACCTAAGAATTAATCACAGAATAGCTATGTCATCTATTTATCTCACCAGCAAATTAAGTGTCTCATATGTAGTAGGGGGTCACAAAAAAACCCTTTTTTTATAGTATCTTTTTCCCAAAGACAAGGAAATGACTGACATTTTAAAAGTATAATTTCAACTTGCTGTAATTAGGGCTCTAGTGGGAACTTAGTACTTATGAGCTGTGAGGCTAAGTTACATAACTTGTCTTGTCTCAGCCCCAATTTCCCCATTAGGATGGAGAATATTAACCACATAGGTTTCCAGAGTTACTGGAAGAGTTAAATGGGAAATGATTGGCTTGGTATAAATGGAAGCAGTATATAGTAAAAAAAAATAATAATAAATTAAGATTTGAATAACTTAGAGTTCACAGTATTTATATACCATTTACATCCTTCCCTAAATTTCTCAGCTGGTAATATTTTAGCAACTATTTCAGTATGGCTTTTTATTAATTTCGAGGTTCTTTGAGTCTCTAAATTGCCAACTTCCTGCTTATTGTTATAACCTATTGGGAAACAGAGTAGCCCTGATAGCTGCTCTTGGTTTGGTTGACTGACATTTTCTTTGTTTTTGGTTTCCAGACTCAATGATAAAACCTATACCACCAACACCAACACCCCTCCATCAACAAATACAAAATAACTCATAAAAATAGCTGTGTTAGTTTCCTATTGCTGCTGTGATAAATTACCAAAAATTTAGTGGCTTAAAGCATGTCAACTGATTGACTTAGAGTTCTAGAGGGAGGAAAATGGGTTAGCAGAGACGCACTCCTTCTGGAGGTGCTGGAGCAAATCCATTTCTTTGCCTTTTCCGGTTTCTAGAAGCCGCCCACATTCCTTGGCTTTTGGCTCCACATGACTCCAGTCTCTGCCACTGTCGCCCCATTGCTTCTCTGAGTTGGACTCTCCTGCCTCCCTATTACAAGGCCCCTGTAAGTCACAATGAACTCACTTGCATAGTCCAGAATATTCTCACCATGTCAAGTAGCTTAACTTAATCACATCTACAAAGAGCTTCTTGCCATGTAAAGTAACATGTTCACAGCTTCCAGGGATTAAGCCAGGGGCATCTTTGGGAGGCTATTATTTTTTTCCTACCACAAAGTGTAAGAAAAAGGAAAGGAGTCTAAAACGTTTTATTTTTCAGAAATTAGCTGGGATGTCAGGAAACAGACAAAGCACCCGTGATGAAGAAATGTGAGACTCTTTTTCAATGGATATAATCAATTCTATTAGGGCTAATTGGGGGAAAAGTCAATGTCGATGTGAATTATATAGCTGTGCTCATCAAAGCAGTAGTTTTGCATTGATTATCAAAAGAATAACTAGGACTAAGTTAGCTGAAAATGTCCTAATAGACATTGTTTATAAATTTGTTGGGGGAATAGATTGGAAGAGTTTGAAGTTGGCATATGGATTCATCATGAAATAGTCATAGTTTGTTATTTTTTTATGGTAAAATAGAGATCATAAAGAAGTTTCTTGGATATTATTTTCTTTAAAAAAATATTTTTGTTTATTTATTTATTTGGCTGTGCCAGGTCTCAGCTGCTGCACATGGGATCTTCAGTCTTCATTGCAGCATGGGGGGTGTTTTCTTTAGTTGCAGCATGTGGGATCCAGTTCCATGACCAGGGGTTGATTCCAGGCCCCTAGCATTGGGAGCAACGAATCCCAGCCACTGGACCACCAGGGAGGTCCCTATTTCTTTTTGACAGTGTGAGCACCTCTGTAAAGAATATGTGTTTTGAGCCCTGTATCATTGATGAAGCAATGAGGCTCAGAGATATTAAATGGCTAGTTCAGGGTTCCAGCTGGAATGCTGGGTGAGGGGCTAGCTGACAAAAATCAAATCTGTGAATTCTGATGCCTCTGTGTACCTAAAATCCAACAGATCCCAAAAGCATCTGACAAATTCCCTTTCAAGCCTTGTTTACACTATGACTTCCCCTTGATGTGCAAAGTGATCACAGCCGAAGACTACAGGAAAGTCTCTCAATTAACAAATAACACTCTTTTTTCTTATTTCTTTATTTCCAACATTGCCATTAATGTAATTCATTACATCTCTGAGGGGAGCTACTACTGCATTCCATAGTGCACTCTGTCTTACCTTCTTTCATGAAGAAGGTAAGTTACCAACAGAACCAGCTGTTGTCTTTTATTTTCTGAACCATTTCTAATAAAAGACCAAACATTTTATCTCTCTCAAAGATGACCTACCTACAACTGCTTTGACAAATTATTAATCCCTGTTTAGTAATGAACCTCTTGGAGCTACTCAACATTAGAGTTTATTTCCTAGAAGCTGCTCATGTGAGAAGCAGCGACTCTGCAAATAAAACCTACAAATAAGAGCCACAGCTTTTGTGACTCTTAATGCGGGACTCACAGTAGATATTCCGTGTCCCCCTCCTTGTAAGGCTCTTTGTAAGGCAGTTCCTCTGGTGAGGACAGTTACCCACGTTTTGGTGCTTCTCATTCTGCAAAATGCATTTTGTGCTGACCAAGGAGCCAATATTTTATGTTAACTTTATTTTCACGTCTTTATTTTTGGCTGCTGGGTCTTCGAAGCTGCACACGGGCTTTCTCTAGTTGTGGCAAGCAGGGGCTGCGCTAGTTGCAGTGTGCGGGTTTCTCATTGCGATTGTTTACCTTGTTGTGAAGCAGGGGCTCTAAACCATGTGGACTTCAGAAGTTGCAGCTTGTGGGCTCCAGAGCGCACACTCAGGAGTTGTGGCTCAAGGGCTTAGTTGCCCCTCAGGATGTGGAATCTTCCTGGACCAGGGATTGAACCTGTGTCCCCTTCATTGGCAGGTGGATTCACTACCACTGGACCACCAGGGAAGTCTGGGAGCCAACATTTTAAGTCGAACACAAGCATGTTCTTAAAATTTGGTGCAAAATCTGTCCTCTGTTTTAACTAGAGGATAACAACTTATCTCTTTGAACTACCTCCCAAAGGATCCCAAAATCCCAAAGTGACAGTCCATCATTCTAAAATTTATTCTCTAAACATAGGCAGTTACCATCCAGCTGTTTTCCTGGGGTGAAACAAAATCTTGATTTTATGTAAAGGCAAGAGGTACTATTTATTTAAAGATATGGAAAGAACAACAAAAATGTACCAAATTACTCTCTGGGCTCTCTACTTTATAGACTCCATGATTCAAATTTAGGCTTCAGCAGAACACACCACTGTATATCATGTCATCAGTTTTATTCTCACTTGGTCCACCAGTGCATTTTTCCGAACATCTTCTGAATTGATTAACTTAGCTAACGTCATATGTGTCCATCAGCAGGACCACAAATGGCTTACAGGGAAGTGAATGATGCCAAGCAACCTTCCGTCTAGTCTCTGTGTGAATTACCAGAGGATCTTCCTACTGCAGTTAATGAAGTGCCAATCAGATAGACTCCTTACATATTGAACTTCTGTACACAACTCACCCTTCACTACTTCCACAGTCATCATGCTTTCATTTTCTCACATCTACTTTAAAATATCTTTTAACCATTACATCTACTTCAAAATATTTTTTTTCTTAATAAATTCCTTGGTGTATGTTATTGCCCAGTGAGGCTCACAGAATAGGAAGAAAAAAGGCAACAAAACAAAACAGCAGGTACTCTATCATTTTGAAAGGTTCCAATTGCATAAGCTTTATGATACAGACTTGGTGCTATATTTTGTATCAGCAGCTTGTCACATGGGTCCCAGTTCATAATATGGGTCATTATTTTCCAAATTGAATTTGCTTATCTGCTCTTTCCTTTATGGGTAACACTACCAAGGAAACCAAGCTCACACTGCTTTTAAGATTGCTCATTTGAAATCTTTTTTCTCTTCTTTTTGGACACTCTGCACTGGAATTAATAATATAACATAAGTATTTGGTAAAATGGCTCATTTTAACCAGGCTCTCCAGTTCCTGTGGTGTCTCAGACTTAAGGAAAAAACTTTGACTTTTGATTATTTTTTTACATTTCACTTTGCAAACACTGATTTCACCGAGTTCTGCCAAAAAACAATTTTTTTTTAAAAAAAAGCACCACTATTTGGTTTCTTGATCATTTAAAAAACCTGTGGTCTGATTCTCCTTCCTACCCAGCCCCCACACTAAAGCAAGTGACCTTGTTTCAAGCTGAATATTGTTCTTTGCTTTGATGCCCCCTACCATCTTGTACACTCCTATTACTATTGTCAGCTCTTATTGGTGTTGACAGAGCCATCCCCAGGATAAAGCCAACCAGAGCAATTTCTTTTTACCCAAAGCGCTAGGTAGCTCACACTTTTGTCACTAGGCTGCATGTCAGAGAGCTGGGGTAAGGGGCAGGCAAGGCAGGGAGATGGTGGTGGGAAAGTCTTTGACAGAGAATACAACAAAGAACCAGAGCTAACATTTTTCAATAATTTATCAGCCTCCCTTTCTGCCTTATATCCCTACCTTCCTCATTTCCTCTCACACTGCACCATTAACCACTCCTCCTCAAAACAAACAACAACAAAAATCCCCAAACAAACAGGTAATGCTATCTCATCCATGCACTTGCACGCCCTCTGTATCAGTCTTGGTTTTAAGTGATCATCTTCTACTCTGGATTCTTTACCTAAACTGAAATTTGCTGAGTTGTTATTTATGTGGCCTCACAGTATTAATGAGAGGCAAGTGTAGAGAAATGATAAGATCACAGAATATTTGAGGACTGGGCTGTAGAAATCACATCAAAAGTGATGCTGTAGAATCTGTCTGATCCACAATCTGCTACAGCTGAGGTGCATACGAGGGCATTTTTAGATGCAAAGCCCCAGAAGAAAGATCTGAATGACCACAACTTCTTTTAGTTCAAACTGGACTTTTGTGTGAATTAGAATACGGCATCACCTCCAGGGAGAGGCAGTCCCACAGATACTAGGCTTGGCAAGCAGACTTCAGCTGATTTTCAGTCCCCACTGACCTTACGAATAGGGTACAACCTGCATGATCTTTCCCAGAACTCTGAGGCTGGGAATGTGCCTGATTGAAACAGGAAGGGGAAGAGGAAGATCTGATTCATTTGATATTCTTAGTGGGAAGTGTGCACTGCGTATGGTGGAGCATTCCCCAAAAGGGAAAATGGTATATTGGAAAATATTGAGAAAGACCCAGTGTGTCCGGGGATCTAAAGACATCCTTTGTTGCATCATTTCAGTTTCATTTTTCCTTGAATCAAAAGACAGACTTGGAGGTAAGCCAAGGGTGAAAGGGTTTCTCCTCTTTGTGATGTGTATGGGCCCCAACATCCCTAAATTCAGCTTTCTTAGACTTTCATAAGATCTCATGTTAAATGATACTATAGGAAAAGGATATATTGTCAATGTTAGACAACTAGGAAATCATTCTTCCTACAGCACTTTTAGGGATAGAGAATTATACAACTTAAACAGCTTAGGAAATGTGGTGTTTAATAACATGAATGTTCAGACCAAATTTTGGTTTTGCTTAAATTAAGTGTATGTCTAGGTTAGTGATCATAGTCCTTGGTATATCTGGAATAACATAGTGAGCTATCTTTAAAATTTTTATTTTGTATGTTTGTAATGACTCCAGTAGCCTTCTGATTAAGTTCTAAAGATTAAACACATGGTTTTCATTTCAGTTTTCTCCTCAAGACTCATTTAAATAAAAGTAAAGGAGTGAAAAATAGTCAAAAATACAAGCAAAAGAATGCAAGCAGAGACAATAATAGACTGAAATGGCAACTACCTGCAGTAAATGGAAAGTGAATGGAGGAGTTAGCACTGCTGGGAAAGCTGGGCAAAAGTATTGGCTGGAGAGAAAGACAGTGAGAACTGTGTTTAGATCTTTTTCCAAGACCCTGCACAGATTCTGGGAGTGGGCATTACACCAAGCAGGGAAGATACGGTGCTACAGTCAGGAAGGTGTTGCCTCTCTAGAGACAGGTAAAATCTTCTTTTCTGGTATGTACAGTCAACAGATTCACCTGTCCTAAGTCTAATAGGAGACAGTAGGTTTATCCTGCCTCAGAATAATAGGCCCTCCGTGTATGAATAGACCTCGAGGGCATTATGCTAAGTAAAATGACCAGACAGAGAAAAACAAATTCTGTAAGATATCACTCACATGTCCACTCCTAAAACCTTTATAGAAAGAAGAAAAGAATTGCCCAGCCTGGTGCTCTGTGATGACTTAGAAGGGCAGAATGGGGGTGGTGGGAGGAAAACTCAAGAGGGAAGGGATTTACATATAGCTGCAATTGATTCATGTTGATTCATGTTGTTCTGTTGTGTGCCAGAAACCAACATAGCATTGAAAAGCAACTATCTCCCATTAAAAAATAAATTTAAAGAAAACAGTAGCATGGGCTGGAAGGTGGGAAAATGAGATGTCGAGCAAAAGGGTATACTTCCAGTTATAAGATGATTAAGTACAGCACAGTAGCTATAGTTAACAGTACTGTATAATATATTTGAAAGCTCTTAAAACAGTAAATCTTAAATGTTCTCATAATATATATACACAAAAAGGTGTGAGGTGATAGGATTCCCTGGTGGCTCAGAGGGTAAAGAGTCTGCCTGTAGTGTGGGAGACCTGAGTTCAATCCCTGGGAAAGGAACATCCCCTGGAGAAGAAAATGACAACCCACTCTGTATTCTTGCCTGGAAAATCCCATACATGGAGGAGCCTAACGGGCAACAGTCCATAGAGTTACAAAGAGTCAGACACCACTGAGCGACTTCACTTTCACTTTCAAGAGATGATAAATGTATTAACTAATCTTATTATGGTAATCATTTCACAATACACAAGTATCAAATCATTACATCATACACCTTAAATTTACACAATGTTATTTGTCAGTTATATGTCAACAAAGTTGGAAAAATTTAAATAAAAAATCAACTGCATTTCTGTATGCTAGCAGGGGACACATGGAAACCAAGATAAATTAGTTGCCTAGGTGTAACTCTAGCAAAACATTTACAAGACTTATAAGGTAAAAATTACTTGTTAACAGAAGAAATCAAAGAAAAGTTATATAAATGGAGTGATATTCTACTAAAAAAAAGAGAGAATAAGAGGCACAGAGCCTAGAGAGATGAGGCAGAGCAGAAGGCAGAAGAGAAGAACCAAATTGAAAATAGATGCTTAACTAAAAGTTTACACATTGAATTATGCAACTTTTACCCCCTAATAATGCTTGGCATATACTTCCCAGGAGGCTGAAGGGTTATTGGTGGGGGGAAAATGGGATGGCTTGTGTTGTGGGATGGGGTTCTCAATATGAAATGAAAGCATTCTTAATATTTCATTCTCAAGGAGTCTCTCAGCTGGAGGATGTCATATCCTCGTGTGTGTGTGTGTGTGTGTGTGTGTGTGTGTGTGTGTGTGTGTGCATGCTCAGTTGTGTCCAACTCTTTGTGACCCTATGGACTATAGCCCACCAGGTTCCCCTGTCCATAGGACTTTCCTGGCAAGAGCACTGCAATGGGTTGCCATTTTCTTCTCCAAGGGACCTTTCTGACCCAAGGATTGAACCAGTATCTCCCACATCCTCTGCACTGCAGGCAGGTTCTTCACCATTGAGCCACCAGGGTGGGCTTCCCAGGTGGTGCTAGTGGTAAAGAACCTGCCTGCCAATGCAGGAGACATGGGATGCAGGTTTTATCTCTGGGTTGGGAAGATCCCCTGGAGGAAGGACTGGCAACCCACTCTAGTATCCTTGCCTGGAGAATCCCATGGACAGAGGAGCCTGGTGGGTTACAGTCCATGGGGTCACAAAGAGTTAGACGTGACTGAAGTGACTTAGCATGCCTGCACAAGCCACTGCGGTAGCCCTCACAGAGATCTTCAGTTCAGGCTCTGATGCCCAACCTTAAAAGTGAACAGGTAAAAAAATCCCTGGTTATTGAAGAAAGTCCCACCAAAAAGTAAAGACATCAAAAAGGAAAAAAGAGCCCATAGAAAACAGGAATGCAGAGAACAGATGAAGACTATAATTACAACTGTTATTATGTTTTTAGATAAATAAATAATTTCATCCAACAGGATACTATAAAAATCGAACTGTCAACCTAGATAGCACTCCTTAAGACTAGAAATATAAATATAGAAATAAAAACTCATCCCAAGAGCAGATAATAAAACCAAGGTATCATAGAAAGCAGAAAAAATTAAATGGAAAACATGATAGACATCAAAAGATAAGATTACTAGTAGATCAGTTGAGCAAGTCCAAAGGCTGACCAAAAAAAGAGTTCTTGAAACAAGATAAAAGAAGAAAGGAAATTAGTAAAGAATAATCAAACTTTTGATTAACAAACAATAATCAAAAGTTCCAAAACTAAAGCACCTATGTTTCCAAATAAGAAGANAGTAGATCAGTTGAGGAAGTCCAAAGGCTGACCAAAAAAAGAGTTCTTGAAACAAGATAAAAGAAGAAAGGAAATTAGTAAAGAATAATCAAACTTTTGATTAACAAAGAATAATCAGAAGTTCCAAAACTAAAGCACCTATGTTTCCAAATAAGAAGAGTCTAAAAACATCTAGTAGAACTGTCAAAAACATGATCGCACTAAGGCCCAGTGTATGTTAAAATACTGGCAATACTGAACATAAGCAGAAATTTTCAAATAGCAAAGCTTAAAAGTTCATATTTGAAAGAAAACATATTTATGATCAAATTGGATTTCTCAAGAGATGTGCTCAAAGCATGAAATCAAGGGAAAAATTGGGGCAAAATTCTGGATTTTCCAAAACCAGAAGTCATCACAAGAAAGAAAAATTAGATATTATTCATAAGCATAGATACAACAGCTTCAGCAAAATGTATTAGCAAATAAAATCCAACAATATATTAAAAAATTATACAACACAACCATGTGGAATTTTTTCTAGATATATAAGGCTAAAGGAAATCAGTCCTGGGTGTTCATTGGAAGGACTGATGCTGAAGCTGAAACTTGAATACTTTGGCCACCTCATGCGAAGAGTTGACTCATTGGAAAAGACCCTGATGCTGGGAAAGATTGNTCTAAGGCCCATTTGACTTCGCATTCCAGGATGTCTGGCTCTAGGTGAATGATCACACCATCGTGATTATCTGGGTCATGAAGATCTTTTTTGTACAGTTTTCTTCTGTGTATTCTTGCCACCTCTTCTTAATATCTTCTGCTTCTGTTATAGTGATTATGGTTATAATAAACTTTAGTGGGCTAAGCAAAATGGCTTTAAACTGACAAATCAATTGATTTTAAGGCTGGATAAAATGAAATCTAGAGAACAAATATTTTTTTTCTCCTATTGTTATTGGTAAAATGACCATTGAAATATGCCCGCTCTGTACATTTGATTTCATTGTTCCCACTATTCTGTCAGTTGACCTCATGCTAGTCATTGAAGTTCTCATTCCTCTGTTTTTTCTGCAAACAAAACATAGGAGGATATCAAATTGCTTATAAAAATAGCTTATAGGACTGTGCTAAAATATTCCATATACATAAACTGCTCCACAGACTATATACATATCTCTAGAAGTCACTGAAATTAACAAGTGGTCAGTAACTGTATATCCTCAAACCACATGTTCTTATTGTCCATAGAAGAAGATTGATGAATGGTCACAGAAGGGTTTTCAAATCTTTAAACTATAAAACAAATTCTTCAAAATGATAAATCCTAAAACTGACTCCAACAATGACGTGTTTATTTAATTTCAGACAAATATTTTGGGATAATTTAGGTAAGTATGCTTCATAGTCATAAAATTCATAGATTCATAGAATGTTAAAACTGGAATAGATCTTAGATATTATTTAGTTCAGTCCTCTAAATTTACACTGCAAGACAGATGCCTACATATTCTCAGTTATTGAGTTAGGTAAGAGTGGGGCCCATATTAAAACTCAATTTAAAGACTTATGAAGTTTCACTTCTCTTCACTACTGCTACTTCCTTATGCTGCTGCTGCTGCTGCTAAGTCACTTCATTTGTGTCCGAGTCTGTGAGACCCCAAAGACGGCAGCCCACCAGGCTCCCCCATCCCTGGGATTCTCCAGGCAAGAACACTGGAGTGGGTTGCCATTTCCTTCTCCAAAGCATGAAAGTGAAAAAGTGAAAGTGAAGTCACTCAGCTGTGTCCGACTCTTTGCGACCCCATGGACTGCAGCCTGCCAAGCTCCTCCATCCATGGGATTTTCCAGGCAAGAGTACTGGAGTGGGGTGCCATCGCCTTCTCCAACTTCCTTATGAGCAAGTAGCAAATTTCACTACTCTTCCTTATGAGGGTTTCCAGTAAATATTCTTCCCAACATTACCACTCATCCCACTAGTATAAGACAATTCTTACGGAGCTGTGAAAGTTGCTTGTTATAAGTTCTTCATTGAGAGGCAAACATTGCTAGGGGGGAATGATACTATTAACCTCCTTTCTGCTCATGGTTGAGCCACCAGATAGCAGCCACTCAGGGGTGCAGTAGCAGATAGTTAGGCTGGACAATGACCAAGAAGATAGCTATGTTGAGGAAAAAGTTTGGAGAGTGAGGAAGGTAAGAGAGACCAGCTATGATCTCAAGGATAAATCCACTGTTATTTTTTCTTCAAACACCAACAACTTCCTCTAACTTTTGTTATGATGAGAAGTTTTTGATGAGAAATTTAAGATCAAGAATCAAGGCTTGTTTTTACTTTTTCTTTTTTAACCTTTCTTCTTCATATTCTATGTGTCAAACTCTTATGAAATTTTGCTAAGTGAATGAATGATTATAGCTCTCCTCTAAAAAGTACACTGATCATCTATGTCTAAATTTAAGTTCCAAGAGATAATAACTCATTATTCACAATAGCCAAGGTATGGAAACAATCTTAGTGTTCATTGACAGGAAAATGGATAAAGAGAATGTGGTACATGTGTACAATGGAATATTATTCAGCCTTAAAAAGAAGAAAATCCTGTTCTTTGGGACAACATGGGTGAAACTGGAGGGCATTATGCTAGGTGAAATAAGCTGAACAGAAGATAAATGCTGCATGGTACCAATTATAAGGCTTGGGAGTAGGGAAATAGAGAGAGCTTGATAGAAGGGTAAAAAATTTCAGTCTTGAAATGAGTATGGTCTGAGGATCTAATTACAATATGGTAACTAAAGTTGATAACACTGTATTGTGTAGTTGAGGGGCTTCCCGGGTGGTTCAGTGGTAAAGAATCCCCCTGTCAATGTAAGAGATGCAAGAGTCATGCATTTGATCCCTGGATTGAGAAGATCCTCTGGAGTAGGAAATCGCAACCCACTCCAGTATTCCCATCTGGAAAATTCCGTGGATAGAGGAGCATGGTGGTCTGCGGTCTATGCAGTCACAGAAATTTTCCAAGGGGGTAGTAATAAAATGTTCTCACTGATAAAAATGATTAAAAAAATGAGATGATGCATGTGTTAACTTGATAAGGAAAATTGGTTCACAATATTGGTTCACAATATTATATTAAATCATGTTGCACACAAAAATAATTCAATTATATGCTAAAAAGAATGTCTCAGATTTAAGAATATTTATTTTTAAATATTTTCATCACACTTCATGAGAAAAATAAAATGTGATTCAAAAGCCAAAATAAAAAAAGACACTTACTAGCTGTGCAACTTCAGGGACTTCATTCACATTGTCTGTGCCATAATTTTCACATTGGTAGCAAGGGGTTAATAACAATATTTACATTTAAGTTTGTTTTCAGGATTAAATAAATTTATACTTGCAAAATGCCTAAGCATTGCTTAGCATATCGAATGTGCTCAATACAGATCAGCTATGATTGGTGGGTTCTCCAGTGGGGAAGGGGGTTAATTTTGTCCCTCAGAGGACATTGGTTGTTGCCTGGAGGTGGTTTTGGTTGTCACAACTCGGGGGATGCTACTGGAATCTAATGAGTAGAGGTTAGACACACTGATAGACAGTGTGTTGAAAAGCAGAGACATTACTCTCCTGATAAAGATCTGTACAGTCAAGGCTATGATCTTCCCAGTGGTCAGTACAGCTATAAGAGCTGGACCGTAAAGAAGGCAGAGTGCCAAAGAATCAATGCCTTTGAACTTTGGTGCTAGAAAAGACTCTTGAGAGTCCCCTGGACAGCAAGTAGATAAAACCAGTCAATCTCAAGGAAAATCAACCCTGAACACTTGTTGGAAGGACTAAAGCTGAAGCTGAAATTCCCGTAGTTTGGTCATCTGATGCAAACAGCTGACTCATTGGAAAAGTCCATGATGCTGGGAAAGACTGAGGGCTGAAGGAGGGTGTCAGAGGATGAGATGGCTGGATAGCATCACCAGTGCAATGGACATGAACTTGGGCAAACCTTGGGAGACATTAAGAGACAGACAGGCCTGGCATGCTGCAGTCCATGGGGTCGCAAAGACTTGGACATGTCTGGGCGACTAAACAACAACGCTGCTAAAGACCCCTTAATGCACAGGGCAGCCCCACAACAAAGAAGTAGCCCAGCAAGTCAGTAATGCTAAAGCAGAGAAACTAAACTCTTACTACCACTGTTACTACTACTGCTACTGCCACTACCGTTGCTGCTAGTACTTGTCCTCCTCCACAGTAATGCGATGTAGGTACCTGTGTGTGTTTAGTAGTTGCTCAGTCGTGTCCAAGTCTTTGTGACCCTGTGGACTGTAGCCCGCAGGGCTCCTCTGTCCATGGGATTATTCAGGCAAGAATACTGGAGTGGGTTACCATTTTCTCTTCCAGGTGATGTTCCCCAGCAAGGGATCCAACCTGTGTCTCCTGAATTGACAGGTGGATTCTTTACCACTGAGTCATCTGGAAGCCATATAATGTACGTATAATCTTTCCTTTTTCATCATTATTATTGTTGTTGCTTATTTTTTGTCTGTTTTTATTTTTTTACGAGTGATTCCTTCTCAGATAATTACAAAAGCAACTCTCGGGAGTAAGGAGAATTTAATCAATGTCTACTACTTTAATATGAAAAATTGCCCTGGTGGCTCAGATGGTAAAGCATCTGTCTACAGTGTGGGAGAACTGGTTCTATCCCTGGGCCAGGAAGATACCCTGGAGAAGGAAATGGTGACCCCCTCCAGTAATCTTGCCTGGAAAGTCCCATAGATGGAGGAGCCTGGTAGGCTATAGTGCATGGGGTCACAAAGAGTTGGACACGACTGAGCGACTTCACTTTCTTTAAAAAGAGAAAGGGGTCTCTTTGTGACCCCATGGACACCAGGCTCCTCTGTCTATGGGATTTTCTTATGCATAATATATTTATTAAACTAATCTTCAATTCAGAACAGGGCAAAGTTAACTTTGTTAAGAACACCACCAAAGCAGGTCAGAATCTTAGGTATTAAAAACAAAAGTCCTATTCAATGGGCAATTCAGTATTAACATTCCCAAGGTCAGGAGATCCCATGCTTGTGACTCTAAACAGAAGCAAACATGTTCACTAGCTGGTAAATTAAAGATGATTTATTTGTGTAAAATTCAACTTCTTTGAAGTTATTGGCATCATGGATGTCTTGAATATGAGATTATATGGTTTTTTCTGATTTTTAAATTCAGTTTGTATATCTGTCTGCTCTGGCTGTTCCATCAAAATTCCACAGGCTAAGGGGCTTAAACAACAGAGATTAATTTTATCACAGTCCCAGAGGCTAGAAATCTAAGATCAAAGTATTGTTAGGGTTGGTTTCTGTTGAGAACTCTCTTCTAATACTATGTCTTCACATGGCATTTCCTCTTAAAAGGACACAAGTCCTATCAGTTTAGGGCCCCACTCTTATGACCTTATTTAACCTTAATTACCTCCCTAGAGCTTCCCAAGTGGTCCTGTCTCAAAACATAGTCACATTGAAAGAGCTTTTGCATAAATTTTGGAGGATCACAATTCAGTCTATAAGTGTGCTCAAGGGAAGAAATAGATAAAGATAGATGAAAGCAAGGAGTGAGAGGAGAAAACTGTATTCCACTCCATTGTAATCTTTTTTTCTCTTTGGGACTAATTAGAGCTGGGAATTTTATTGGAAAGCTGTTTAAAATTGTGCATGTTGCAGTTAATTAACTCTGGAGAAAATTCCTTAGGTTTACTTTTCTGTGCATAGAGTTATTCTTTTATATTAGTCTTGAGAGTTAAACATGTAGAGAAAAATGCTTACATTTAAAATATGTGCAAATATATACTGTACTTACTTTTTTTTCATTGCATAGCATTGTGCATGTTATTAAGAAGCATGTGTATGAAGAAGTTTCTAGTATTTTGAAAGTCTAACACTTATTCTGATTTTAACTTTATTCTGAGCAAAGAAGCATTCACTATATAGTTTGGACATTTATGTCCTTAGCCAAACAAAGAATGTTAACTGAATTCCTATGATCTGTTACTAGGAAAAAAATATTGTTAGGCTTTGACTGTGACTTTGGATAATCTTGAGGAATATTCTAAGCATGTAAACATGTAAAGTTCAGTTTCCTTAGATCTACTAATTTGTTGAAAAACATTAGGTAATTTTTTTTTGTTTGTTTTTTGCTTTATAGCTAGGGTTACTAAAATTTCTGCCTTCACCTTTCTTTCCCCTTTGTGCCTCCCTCCCATTCTTATTAGGATAAAGGTCTGCATTATCTGGATTTGGAAATACCCTAGGGGAAACATTCTTATTTATTACAAATTATGGGAGAAAAGTTCTACATTGTGTGATTCATGACAACATTATGGAAACACCCTCTTTCAAGTCCGAGGATTATCACTTCAGTCTGATCCTGCATGATCTTTCATGGTTGATAACAAATATCTTTGTAATGAACAAGAGTTCTCTTAGATAGAAGTCCACTGTTGGCTCCCAACTCCCACCCCCTTTAGTTCATTCCCCACTGAGATATTTTCTTGAAGAGTAACTCAGATAAACACCTCCCCATGCCTAAAACTCTTCAAAAGATTTAGAATAAGATCCGAACTCCTGTCTTCATACGGTGCCTCTTTTCCATCACGTTGGCTGTGACACCACTCTCATCTCTCCTGACAGTTGTTCCCTCATCATCCTGTTAAAGTACCACCTAAATCTCCATCAGGTCAGTCTCTAACTCTTGCCCTATTTTAGTTTTCTTCGTATAACATGCCTTTCTTGAGAATCTGTATATACATTTATTCTGTTTTATGTGTGTATTTTCATATTGTCATTTTTTTACCCCATTATAATCTTAGGTCCATTAGAGCAGAAATGCTTGCCTGTCAAGTACACTGTTTTACCCATATGCATGGTTCAGCACTGGCACATTGGAGCTACTTGCATTAGTTTTTTTTTTTTTTTTTTTTTTTAATCCCTATGCAACAAAGATACACAGACAAATTGCCATGGGCATTACAACGATACAAATTTATTATCTCATGGTTTTGTTGGTCAGAAGTCCAGGCCTGGCTAAGAGAGATTCTCTCCTTAGGCTCTCATCAGGCTGCAATCAAGCTATCAACTGGATTGTGTTATTTACTGAACCTGCGGATCTTTTGAAAAATTGACTTGGCTGCAGGTAGAATTAAGTTGGATATGGTCTTAACACTGAGGCCCCTATTTTTTGGTTACTATTGACCAGAGACTGCTCTTGGCTTGTAGAGCCTCTAAATATTCTCTGGTGCCACTTCTGTATGAAGTGAAGAGAAGAGAAGTCTCTCAGTCGTGTCCAACTCTTTGCGACCCCATGGACTGTAGCCCACCAGGCTCCTTGGTCCATGGGATTTTCCAGGTATGAATACTGGAGTGGGTTGCCATTTCCTTCTCCAGGGGATCTTCCTAACCCAGGGATCGAACTCAGGTCTCCTGGGTATAGGTAGACGTTGTACCGTCCAAGCTACCAGGGAAGCTCGTCTCTATAGGATCTGTCATACTTGAACNCACTTCTCTATGAAGTGAAGAGAAGAGAAGTCACTCAGTCGTGTCCAACTCTTTGCGACCCCATGGACTGTAGCCCACCAGGCTCCTTGGTCCATGGGGTTTTCCAGGCATGAATACTGGAGTGGGTTGCCATTTCCTTCTCCAGGGGATCTTCCTGACCCAGGGATTGAACCCGGGTCTCCTGGGTATAGGTAGACGTTGTACCGTCCAAGCTACCAGGGAAGCTCGTCTCTATAGGATCTGTCATACTTGAACTTCTCTGACTTCAGTTGCTGACCACCATCACCTGGTTAGGTCAGGCCCACCCACACTCAAAAGAAAAGGATGATGCAGGGTGTGCACTCCAGAAGGTGGGTATCTTGAGGATTATATACTCAATAAATTCTGAATTGATAAAATGATGCCGCTCCATCTTTGTAACAAATTTCAAAATTGTGAAAATGAATACATTACCCCACTCCAGCACTCTTGCCTGGAAAATCCCATGGATGGAGGAGCCTGGTGGGCCCCAGTCCATGGGGTCGCTAAGAGTAGAACGTGACTGAGCGACTTCACTTTCACTTTTCACTTTTATGCATTGGAGAAGGAAATGGCAACCCACTCCAGTGTTCTTGCCTGGAGAATGCCAGGGACGGGGGGAGCCTCATGGGCTGCCGTCTATGAGGTCGCACAGAGTCGGACACAACTGAAGTGACTTAGCAGTAGCAATAGCAGCAAAGAAGTATTTACTTAGCTTGTACTAAGGAACAGGCTTCCCTTATGGCTCAGCTGGAAAAGAATCTGCCCACAATGTGGAAGACCTGGGTTTAATCTTGGGTTGGGAAGATCCCCTGGAGAAAGGAAAGGCTACCCACTCCAGTATTCTGGCCTGGAGAATTACAGTCCATGGGGGTCGCAAAGAGTTGGACACAACTGAGTGACTTTCCTTTTCAAGGAACATTGTTTGCTGTGGTTTGTTTGTTTTAATCCACAAACATATAGTGAAGGACAGGGAAGTCTGGTGTGCTGCAGTTCATGGGGTCGCAAAGAATTGGACATGACCTAGCCACAGATCAACAGCATATATACTTTTCTGTAAGTAAATTGTGAACAGCCAATTCTGTTAAGCCCATGAATGTGATTAACCAGAATTTGATCACCAGCATATGGGCATGAGTGTTCATAAGCAGCCTTCAATTAGAAAATGTAATTTGGCTTCTCCTCCTAAACTACTTTCTTAATCAACTGTCAATTTTTTATTTCCAATAGTTTATGATTTTTCTGATGAGAATTTAGAAGATATTAAATAGGTTGTCATCTTCTTGACATTTCATTTTATCCTTTTACCTAATNGGCTTCTCCTCCTAAACTACTTTCTTAATCAACTATCAATTTTTTATTTCCAATAGTTTATGATTTTTCTGATGAGAATTTAGACGATATTAAATAGGTTGTCATCTTCTTGACATTTCATTTTATCCTTTTACCTAATGTTTTTTCTCCAAAATGGGAAGAAAAAAACTGTACTCCTAGTATTGATTATTAATATGTCTTTATCATAATAATTAGAAAGTAAATAGGAAAGAACTGGGTCTTTGGTCTGACCAGTCTCTGAATTTTGACTTCATTTTTATATGCTGTATCATCATGAGTAATGTATTTTTCTTTCACTTCAGTTAGTCAATAAAACATGGGTAATAATATTTAACTCAAAAGACTAGTATAAAGAGTAAAGAGATAAATTATCTATAAAAGAGGCACATAGTAGGCATTCAATGAAAGTGAGATTTTTTTTCCATAGGTAAAAAATAAAGATATGGGTAATATTCCATAAATACTTGTCTTTAAAGCAGAATAGACAATGCTTTCCCCCAGACCTACTAGATTAGATACTCGAGAACAGAGACCCAGGAATCTACAATTTAAACGAACACCTCAAGTCATCAGTAGTAAACTCAAGTCTAAAAACCAGATAGGGAATTATACAAAGAATCTATTAAGTAGAGAAAAATAAAATGTATTTTCATATATAAATTACTGAAAAATATTGTTCTCCTTTTAAAGACATAATCAATACTAAAAAATCAAGCTTATTTCCTGTCTTGTTAAATTCTGTATACTCTATGTTAGCTTACATTGTATTAAAATATGTATTGCATTGCTTAAGAATCTTATTTTTGCTTTTTCTCCTGATATGCTGCAAACTGAAATTATCCCTTCTTCCCTCCAAAGTCTTAGAATTCTGTCTTTGTTTTCAACTAACAATATTCAGGAAGGCAAATAATATTCACATTTTGCTTTATTTCACATTGAAAACATAAGCTTATTTGTATATATTTATGTTTGATCTTTCAATTAGAAGCCAAATGGTGATGATGACAAACCAAGTATGTCTCATAGAAATACTTTTGGGACAAAAATTNTCACTTTTCACTTTTATGCATTGGAGAAGGAAATGGCAACCCACTCCAGTGTTCTTGCCTGGAGAATCCCAGGGACGGGGGAGCCTCATGGGCTGCCGTCTATGAGGTCGCACAGAGTCGGACACGACTGAAGTGACTTAGCAGTAGCAATAGCAGCAAAGAAGTATTTACTTAGCTTGTACTAAGGAACAGGCTTCCCTTATGGCTCAGCTGGAAAAGAATCTGCCCACAATGTGGAAGACCTGGGTTTAATCTTGGGTTGGGAAGATCCCCTGGAGAAAGGAAAGGCTACCCACTCCAGTAGTCTGGCCTGGAGAATTACAGTCCATGGGGGTCGCAAAGAGTTGGACACAACTGAGTGACTTTCCTTTTCAAGGAACATTGTTTGCTGTGGTTTGTTTGTTTTAATCCACAAACATATAGTGAAGGACAGGGAAGTCTGGTGTGCTGCAGTTCATGGGGTCGCAAAGAATTGGACATGACCTAGCCACAGATCAACAGCATATATACTTTTCTGTAAGTAAATTGTGAACAGCCAATTCTGTTAAGCCCATGAATGTGATTAACCAGAATTTGATCAGCATATGGGCATGAGTGTTCATAAGCAGCCTTCAATTAGAAAATGTAATTTGGCTTCTCCTCCTAAACTACTTTCTTAATCAACTGTCAATTTTTTATTTCCAATAGTTTATGATTTTTCTGATGAGAATTTAGAAGATATTAAATAGGTTGTCATCTTCTTGACATTTCATTTTATCCTTTTACCTAATTTTTTTCTCCAAAATGGGAAGAAAAAAACTGTACTCCTAGTATTGATTATTAATATGTCTTTATCATAATAATTAGAAAGTAAATAGGAAAGAACTGGGTCTTTGGTCTGACCAGTCTCTGAATTTTGACTTCATTTTTATATGCTGTATCATCATGAGTAATGTATTTTTCTTTCACTTCAGTTAGTCAATAAAACATGGGTAATAATATTTAACTCAAAAGACTAGTATAAAGAGTAAAGAGATAAATTATCTATAAAAGAGGCACATAGTAGGCATTCAATGAAAGTGAGATTTTTTTTCCATACTTAAAAAATAAAGATATGGGTAATATTCCATAAATACTTGTCTTTAAAGCAGAATAGACAATGCTTTCCCCCAGACCTACTAGATTAGATACTCGAGAACAGAGACCCAGGAATCTACAATTTAAACGAACACCTCAAGTCATCAGTAGTAAACTCAAGTCTAAAAACCAGATAGGGAATTATACAAAGAATCTATTAAGTAGAGAAAAATAAAATGTATTTTCATATATAAATTACTGAAAAATATTTTTCTCCTTTTAAAGATATAATCAATACTAAAAAATCAAGCTTATTTCCTGTCTTGTTAAATTCTGTATACTCTATGTTAGCTTACATTGTATTAAAATATGTATTGCATTGCTTAAGAATCTTATTTTTGCTTTTTCTCCTGATATGCTGCAAACTGAAATTATCCCTTCTTCCCTCCAAAGTCTTAGAATTCTGTCTTTGTTTTCAACTAACAATATTCAGGAAGGCAAATAATATTCACATTTTGCTTTATTTCACATTGAAAACATAAGCTTATTTGTATATGTTTATGTTTGATCTTTCAATTAGAAGCCAAATGGTGATGTTGACAAACCAAGTATGTCTCATAGAAATACTTTTGGGACAAAAATTCAAGATGTGGTTAAAATATATGGGAGACAATTGGAAAGAAAATTTGACTATTTAAAAGCAGTGTGTCCTGGAAAATCAGCTGTAGTCCTGAGGGTCACTAACCATCCACATGCGTAATTACACTCTTGGATAAAGATAAAGGTTTTAGAGTTTTATCTTTCAGAGTTTCACATTTCAACCATTATCAGTTAAATTCAGAAAATTGTCTTTCTTCTCTTCTGGAACCCCCATCCTACTCTGACCTTGAACTATGTCCAGATCTTATTTTTTATTAGAACCATATGCAGTGACCGTCTTTACTGGAGTGGAGGCAGATCATTGTAGCGCAGCATAACTGAAACTCATAAAGAGCTTTATTGCCGTCATCCTTTGAAACTGGAAGAGAATGTGTTGTCTTCCCACTGTGTCTCATCAGCCCAGCAAATTATATCTTTTCCCCTCATGAGGAGCTGCATCACCTCCAGATGCATTCTGAAACACAAGCTGAAGATAATGAGACAAATACTGGACACGACATGCTTCTGACAGAGGCCACTGAATATAAGCTTATGGAAGAGAATTAATTTGGCCAAAGGCTGCAGCTCTGATTTAGCTTCCTTCACTTCATNTGAGACAAATACTGGACACGACATGCTTCTGACAGAGGCCACTGAATATAAGCTTATGGAAGAGAATTAATTTGGCCAAAGGCTGCAGCTCTGATTTAGCTTCCTTCACTTCATGCCCTGGATCATTGTGTCTCTCAGATTTAGCAGATGTCAATACACAGACCCAAAATCATATTCCAAAATGAAAACAGCCCTTTTAGAACTCTGAGGGGTATGTGGCTTTGTTCACGGATGGCAGAAAGACTGAGGGAGGCTAGTTACTTACATAGGTTAAAGTGTTCACAGGCTTCCCAAGGTTTTGGATTTTAAACTCTTCCCCCTTTCATTGTTCCCCACACACAAAGGATTTCTTCTTTGTAGTTTTAAATAACTAAAGGACTTCAAACAGTTCTTTAAACGCTGCACTTTTACACTTAACATTTTGTTGTGATATACAAATATGACAAAAGCTCTGTAAAAAGCTCATGCTACTAATAAAAGTAATTTAAATTAGTTAAAAAGGGATAGAAAGCATNTGTTCCAATAAAGGAATAGACTTATAGCTCTTGTGTTTAGAAGCCTAAAGTTTAGGCCTAGGACATGGGAGACGTGCGAGAATGTACATACGTATCATGAAAAAAAAAAAAAGGCACAAAAAACCCACAAGTGTGAAGGGATAGGAGGTGAGAAGAGGCTAATAGGATTAGATACCATGCAACAGAAGCTGGGGAACAGAGTTTGCACTTCAAATCTTTTATTCCAGAAACTGAAGTTTTTAATGTTACAGGGTTTTTATATGTATAACTAGGAAAAGTAGAAAGAGTATTAATTCATAATTCTAAACCTTTGTATACATCCCCACTTATTCTTTAGTTAATATGCCATTGTTATTGTTCAGTCACTAAGTCATGTCTGACTATGATCCCAAGAATTGCAGCTCACCAGGCTTCCCTGTCCTTCACCATCTCCTGAAGCTTGCTCAGATTCATGTCCATTGAGTTGGTGATGCCATCCAACTAGTCTGGGTTCAATCCTTGGGTAGAAAAGATCTCCTGGAGAGGGAAATGGCAACCCACTCAAGTATTCTTGCCTGGAAAATTCCATGGATGGAAGAGCCTGGCAGGCTACAGGGGTTGCAAAGAGTTGGACACAATTGAGTGACCTCACTTAATATATGTATTGACCACTATTTTAGTTATGTATTAGCCAACTGTTTATAGACTCTGTACTAGGTATCTCCAGGGGAAGTTATCCTAAGAGCTGACCTCAGGTAATATGGCTGACCCCATAGAACATTATATATNTAGAAAAGATCTCCTGGAGAGGGAAATGGCAACCCACTCAAGTATTCTTGCCTGGAAAATTCCATGGATGGAAGAGCCTGGCAGGCTACAGGGGTTGCAAAGAGTTGGACACAATTGAGTGACCTCACTTAATATATGTATTGACCACTATTTTAGTTATGTATTAGCCAACTGTTTATAGACTCTGTACTAGGTATCTCCAGGGGAAGTTATCCTAAGAGCTGACCTCAGGTAATATGGCTGACCCCATAGAACATTATATATGGAGCTAAAAGTAAACAAATAAATATATTGTAATGTATTGTATAGCAAATGATAATAGATACCAAAAATGAAAAAAAAAATCAGAGTTAGCAAATCATGGGACAAATCATGCAATTTTCTTTTTTTTTTCTTTTCTTTTTTTAGGAATAAATCATGAAATTTTATATCAGGGAAGTTCTCAGTGTTGAAAGGGACCTTTAGGTTTATCAAACCAAAATCTGAGTAAGTGTAAAGTGTGGTTGAAGGAGACTTGCTCCTTCAGTGTCTGAGAATAGCCTATGTTTTTTACATATTTATGATTCCAAAGACAATGTAACCTTTCTACTACCACATTGCCTTAGCCATGGTATTCTCAGCAAAACATGTAAAGTAATTTAAGTTGTGGATAAGGTCAGGAAGAAAATTCTTTTCTACATATTAAACTTCTAAATCATACAATTCTTCTTCCTACTTGAGTTGAATTATACTAACAAACTCAATATTATAGAGGCCAGACAATAAGAAAAAACATTTAAGAACACAATATCAGAGGTAATCTAGAAATCTGGGATAGGTGTTTGAAAGATAAGAAACAGCTTACGTCTGCTCTTTAATCAGAGACATTCTGGTGCCAAAATCTGTTACTGACATTTCGTTTTCCCAAACACTAAAGGAGTCTTTTCAAGTGTTATGTTTAAAATATTAATTCTGGCTCTAGTTCTTCTTGAATTGATTAAAAAAAAATATTGTTTGAATTTACTTTAACCTTGCAAGTCAAAATATCAACTGCGTTTTTATCCCCAAAAAGGAAAACAGAGAGAAAGTGTATCACTAGGTTTAGGAAATTGTCTCCTTGAAAACTTTTTAAGATGGAAGCCCAAGGAATTTGAGATTTCGTTAGATAACCAATGACCTGATGCTGGAATATTAGCAGGGAAACTAGTAGTTGCCAACCTCAAACGTTTTGATGGGGCATTTTTCATGTCATTACCACCCTTACCTGTAATTCAACCCATTATCACCTTCTGTCCTGATCACACAAAAGCTGAGACTCAAAGTACCCAGTATATAGGAATTACATTTAATCATGTTAGACCTGAGATGCTAATTTCCTATGATGAACCTTCTAGTTCCTGCTGTGCCACTGCCTATCTTTGAAATCTTGAATGTATCTTCTCTAGACTATTATTTCTTTATCCTAAAAAACTCTGTTTTGAAAGTTTTATATTTACATATTTTAAAAATCTCTTTAAGCTCTAAGAGTCTTAGGTATTCACACAAACTGTAAGAGGTTTGGCATGTTGGGAAATGTTTAAACACTTTCTGAGTCAGACGAATATGCATTTGCACCCTGATTCATCAACTTACTGATTGAGTTATCTTGGGCTAATAATATAGACTGTCTGTGTCTCATTTTTTTTCTTTTAAGTGGAGATTAAAAATAAGACATTTTTGGAGGGTAAATGAGGTAATACATGGGAAGTACTTAGCTCAATGCCCAGCACTTAATAAAAAAATTCAATTAACATTCCTTTGTGTTCTCGTGTGTTATGCTCTGTATTTTCCCAAAGATTCCTGGTAGAATTTGACTGCTCATCACATTGCCAAGTAAGGTATGGTTCCTGCAGTTTTGCTAGGGGAAAACAAAACAAAACAAAACAAAAAAACAGACCAGCAATTAGAACATTGGAAGAACAAGCTGTGCTTATATGTCAATATTTTTAAGCTTAAAACAAACTTCCTCTTTGGATAGAATTGTTAGCTCTACCAGTATTGGCTAGGCATTTGGAAATTTTCTAAAAATATTGTATTTGTTAGCTTTTACTGTGTAACAAACTATTTCTAAACTTAGTGGCATAAAACAGCAATCACTTTATGTAGCCCACAGTTTCATGGGTTGCCTGGGAAGTTTTTCTGAGCAGGCTGGGTTGAGCTCTGTGAGGCTGCAATTTCTGTTGAATATATAATACATACATATATATATATATGTATATTTATAATATTGTACAGTTTTATACATATATTTTTCAAATTAGGACATTTCTATTACTTACCCATTAACTGACATTCCAATCTATTTGGAATTTAATTTGGGAAACTCCATTCATTGAATCTCCAAACTCTGTGATACTTGATCGCCTCTCAGGACTTTAGTTCCAACTTGTTGCTCTACCATGTTGCTAAAATGGTACCCCATGAGTGAGAAGTGTCACTATGGTTTGAACTATTATTGTGTGCTAGACTTTGTGCCAAGTGCCTCGCCTATTTTATTTCATTGAATTCTCACAGCAGATTATTCACTTTTTCAGATGAGAAGACAGAAAGTTAAGCATCAGTAACAGTTAAAAAGGTGAGGTATAAAACCAGAGGTGTCTAATTCTAAACATAGACAACTGAATTAAAGTGCTTCTGTTCCCTTTCTGTTCCAGTTCAATCCTTTTGGATGGTTACAATCCATCTTCACCACTCTAGTGAGGTTATTTCCTCAAATTCCATTTTGTTCTTAGAGCATTACAACAAGCAACCAACAATCTCAATGGCTTAAGCAACACAAATTTATTTCCTGTTCAGGCTACATGATCTCAGCTGGTTAGCTAAGGATTCTGCTCCACAACATCCATATTCCATGATGAAAGGCCCTTCTCTGGTTAACCAACATAACATGAGCATGTTCCATAGCATAAAATAATGCGACATGTCATCTATTATATGCCATAATTTTCTTAAGAAAGCCCTGGTCATTGCATCTAAGATAGTTTCATCATTTTAGTTAGCTGGTATTCCCATCCTCATGAGAAGGAGAATTCTCATGAGGATAAGAGCACAATTCCCAGAAATCAGACCTCCTGTGTGTCAATAGCTGTGGTAAGCTACCTGAACTTTCCATGTCTTAGTTTATTTACTGTGAAATGTATTGTGACCATTTCATAGGGCTGTTTGAGAATTAACTGAGGTTTTACTACAAAGAAGAAATGGAGATGGTCAACAGGCACATGAAAAGATACTCAGCACTGCTAATCATCAGGGAAAGACAAATCGAAACCACAGTGAGATGTCACCTCTCACCTGTCAGAATGACTACCAGCAAAAGGACACAAATAACAAGTGTCTACAAGCTTATGAGAAAAGAGAACACCTGTACACTGTTGACAGGAATGTAAATTGATGTAGCCACTGTAGAAAACAATACAGAGGTTTCTCAAAAAGCTAAAGGTAGAAGTATCATACTACCCAACAGTTTCACTTTGGGAGATATATCTGAAAAAAGCAAAAACACTAATGCAAAAAGATGTGTGTCCTCAGTGTTCATAGCAGCCTTATTTATAATTGTCAAGGTATGGAGGCAACCTAAGCGCCCATTAACAGATGAATGGATAAAGAAGATAAGATACCTATTTGCAATGCAGTATTACTCAGCCATAAAAAAGAACAAAATTTACCAATTGCAGCAGCATGAATGGACTTGTAGGGCATTATACTAAGTAAACTAAGTCAGATAAGACAAATACTGTATGACATCACTTATATGTGGAATCGAAAACTACAACAAGCTAGTGAATATCATAAAAAAAAAGAAACACACTTATAAATATAAAGAACAAACTAATGGTTGCCTGTGTGGGGAATGAGGTGGGGAGGGACAATATAGGAGAATAAGGGGCACAAACTATTAGGAATAAAATAAGATATAAGAATATACTGTACAACACAGGGAATATAGCCAATATTTTATAATAATCATAAATGCAGTATGACCTTTAAAAATTGTGAATCACTATATTGTATATCCACTCCAATATTCTTGCCTGGAAAATTCTATGGATAGAGAGGAACCTCGTGGGCTACAGTCCGTGGGGTCACAAAGAGTTAGACAAAGCTGAGCCTGCGTGCATACTGTATACATATGTAATGGTTCTTCAATATATTTTTAAAAGAGAATTAACTGAGGGTAGGTGTACTAAGTTGCTTCAATCACGTCCAACTCTTTGTGACCCTATGGACATGTAGCCTGGCAGGCTCCTCTGTCCATGGGATTTTCCAGGCATGAATACTGAAGTGGGTTGCCATGCCCTTCTCCAGGCATGATAAGGACACATTCTTGAGGTTGTAGATGTGTATAAAGTGTGTAGACCTTGACTGACTCATGGTAAATAATATATACATGTTGATAATTTATTAATAAAATTATAATCACTAGGAGTAGAATTTTTGAGAGAAAGGTTATATAAACACTAAAGCTTTAAATATACAAAGCAAAGATGAAATGTGTTTTTAAAATTTAGGACCCTACAAATATAACAAAGAATTTCTTGAGAAGAATCACAGCTACTCTATGGAATAAACTATGCACAGCTACTAACGAAGCGTAGAGAATAGATGAAGCTCTAAGCTAATTGTAGACAGGTTAGAATCTTTTCAATAATATGTTCTTCCTAAATAGCCCTAAATCTGCAATCTCTATAAATCAACTTCCCCTTACACTCTGGCCTATGTCCCACACTAAACCCTAGGAACATTTGTTCTTTGTTAAAAGCTTATTTCTGAACTTCATGCTATCCTTAATACAAGGCAGTCCTGCCTGCCAGTTCTATCCTTCAGACTTTTCATGATTTTACTGTATAAAGTTAAGCAAGAATGATTCAGCTTAACAATCATCCATGATACATGCATGTCCAGGTTCCCCGGTTCCTATACAGTAACTGTCTCCTTTCCTCTCCATTTCTGGGCTCTCAGAAACATATTCTTCCCTTAATATGACTGTATGTATATATATATCTTTTCCATTAACATTTATTTTTCATACATAAGGCTATATCATCTATCTAATTTTTACAAGAGGCAGTGGAGTTTCCAAAAATAAAAAGTATTATTACAGTGCATTCTGTATGTTGCTAAGATTATCATTGTGCTTACTATTTGGCTTTTTTTCCTGAAGAATTTTAGAACCTTGTTTTATTTCTTGCAACCCCGTGTACTTTCTGTGAATTTCTTTTTACTGAAAGGATATGCACATTACAGAGAAACAAACAGAAAATTTTACACTGAAATTTCCTAAACAGGTAGATGAGTTGGCTACTATAGTTTTACTAACAAAACATGAAGTTACATATCACTGTAACTTGAGAAACCAGCAATTTCCATACTGATGGATGGAAAGACTCAGATACCATTGACTTACAAGCTCAAAGCCCATTGAAAATACAGAGTCGAGACTTGGCTCTTTGTTCCTTGACACATATGACTAGCATTTGGTTAATGTGAGGGTCTTGCTAATACATTCAGTGCAATCTCTTCCCCACAATGATTAACTGTAGTAGGGCTGCTGCTGAAAAGGTGTGCTTAATGTATTGTAAAGGGTCACAGATGGGGAGTATTAAGTCCAAGATGCCCAGCTAGCTAGACTATGAAAGATATAATCCATATTTAATATCCTTTCCCATTAACAGTAACAATCACATGTAAGTGATTTCAGTTAAGAACTAATCTAAGGCAGTAACAAAGTTAGATGGCATCTCTAATTACAGAAGGTAGGGCCCCATTAGTCTCACCCACTATTGGCTGTTCACCAATGTTGGTAGAATTTAATATGGGTTTTATGACAATAGGTAATGAAAGCAGATATTTGGTATATAGTTACTCAAGAAAAAAAAATCAAGAGAATCAAATTTATTCCACATCTTTAACCCATTTCTTTGGAAAAACATGATTAAAAATCATCTAACTTAATATGAACTCATGGGGCTTTTATTTTTCTTCTGTTACTAAAATTAGAGAACACTGGCAGGGCAATTTACTCATTCAGCATAAATGAAACCTGTTTCAAGCTATGGCTTTTTCTGGATCGCCTGATTTTATTTAGTGGGATTAATTAAATTTATTCTATTTCCACCTAACAGACTTTCTTTGGATAGTACATTATAAAGCTAACATAATGAACTTACTCACTTGCAACTAGACCAGTTAACATAAACTCACAGTCTGCAATTCTGAAACTGTGATTATATTTTAAAGAAAGAATAGCATAGTTAAGCTAGATTGAAACCATCAAGGTGCCCAAAGCAGAAAGGTAGCCAGGCTTGACTATCTTATTATTTCATATTTAATAGAAATTTTCTGTATGTGTTGAGACTTTGTTTCCACAGCCTCTGACAATTTTCCATTCCTCCTCCATATGAGATTATTAGCCCACTACACATTTGTAACTGATATTCATTCATTCAATTAGTATTGATTATTCATTGTATCAATCAATGTGCTAAGTACTAGAAGATACAGTTGCAAACAAAACAGACATAAACTCTAGCCTGTAATGCTAACTTTAATAATCTAGTAGGGAACCAAGTTGTTCAACAAACATAAAAATGTATATAAATGTTCATGAATTTATATAAGCATAGTGCATATAAATATCTAATCAGTATTTTCTGTTGTAAAGTCAGCAGTACACTGGTTTAAAGTGGGGAAAATGGAGAAAATCTTTTAAAAGAAGTGTACTGAGTGTGGTGCATAAAGGATGAATAAGAGTTAAGCAGATAGGTGGGGGAATGCTCCAACACAGAAAAGAGCATGTGTAAGCTCTTGGGTGGTTATGAGCTTGGTGTCATAGAGAAACTGAAAAATGGTCTGAGTGAGTTAAAAGTTTGCATTATCAATCTTGCGGCACAAATTACAAACAGGTGATAAAGAATAAGTGCACACATCTTGTCAAAGAATTTAGCTTGTTCTGGCTTAACATAGGAGTCTTATTTCATAGCTTTAGCTGGATTTGTGCCCAATAACGGCTCTTCTTCTCAGCCCCAGGGCTTGGAAAAGA
>SJYW01021238.1:813563-824853 GCA_006410735.1 Raphicerus campestris | reverse complement strand
TAAGACCCCCCCGACACCTGCAGTGCCTGATCGGGAATGTGACCCCTCTTCATACTTGGCTTAAACAACAGGGGTTCTTTCTTCTTAGATGCCAGGCCAGGTTGTAGAAAGGGATGTCAAGTGCCTCTTGGAGGCAGTCCAGAGCTGACCAAGAGGGTAGCTTGTGTTTGGGATAAGGAAAAAAGAGCAGTGACAGGGAGAAGCCCTGGGGCGTCCGGTGGTCTAGTGCCAGGGGAGGGTCCATCCTCAGTCTGCAGAGGCCATCCAGGCTGACTTACCACATTCCTGGGGCCGGTCCAGGTGCATTCCACTGCCGTCTGATTGATGGCCTTGGCTTTGAGGCTCGGGGCGGGTGGGCGGACACCTCTGGTTGTGACACGCTTGAATGCTAGAGGACTGTCCCCCAGGTCAGTCTTGGCCCAGGCAGAAATCTCATAGGGCGTATGAGCTGTCAGGTTGCCAACTGGGGAAACAGGGTCAAAGGGTTGGAGCAGTGGTCTTTATACGCACGCTCAATTTTTAAATTAAAAACAAATTTTCTTCTTTTGCACATGTCTTTATATGTACACCTTATTTTTTTACATTTTTTTTTCCTTTTTATCTTTTGACTATGCCATGCAGTGTGTAGGATCTTAGCTCTTCAATCAAGGATCGAACTCACACCCACTGTGTTAGCAGCGTGGAATCTTAACTCCAGGACCACCAGGTAAGTCCACCTATTTTTTCCAATGTAACCTCTCCATTTAAGTGAGTCTCATGTTGTAGGAAGTTTATTATTTTATGAATTCACTCCGCATGATTTATTAATGAAAACTGCAAATAACACAGTGCAGGGGCATGGAAAAATTCCTTTAAAGCCGACCATCTGTGGATATAAACTGATATGATCCTTGTGGAGAGCCATTTGGCCTTGCGAGGGTCTTGAAATCCTTCATAACCTTCAATCCAGGTACAAGAGAGGGATCCAAAAATTTGTGCAATCAGGATGTCTGTCACCGTATTTGTTTCAGCAGAAAAAAGTATAATCACCTGATCACCCAACAACAAGGCAACAGCTAAATAAGGTGCATCCGTGAACATCATGTGCATTCCATGAACTGCACACAGCCACTAGAAGTTGTTTTCAAGAATACATAGTGCGACTAGAAAATTCTGTGATTTAGGTTCAGTAGAAAAGGCAGGAGGTAAAGTATATACAGTATATATAAAGAAATCAATGAGGAGGAAAAGTACGAAGTTAGGAGATACTCAAAATTATTAATAAAAGTGGTTTCCCCTAGGAAGTGAAATTATAGGAATTCAAAAATTTTATTATACATGTTGTTTTCTAAATTTTCTGTAATAAAGATGTGCCCCTTTCTAAGTCGGGAAACTGTCATCAGAAACTAAAAGAGCAGTGAGCCATAAGAAGGATATGCTTAATGGGAATTAAACATTGTAAATGTAACATTGTAAATCGTTGTTATCATTGTAAATCAGCTATATTTCCATAGAAATAAATATCAAGCAGAAAAAAAGAAGGATATGCTAAGAGGACAGCCTTTGGAGTCAAGAGGACTTGGGTTCAAGGCCTAACTCTATGCTTCATGGTTGCAGAAGCCAAGAGTAAAGTATTCAAACTCTCCAAGTCTATATCCTCGTTGGTAAGATGTAGAATAATAGCACTTACAGTGGCTGGCTGTTACAGGGAATAAAAAAGAAAATGCTCGTCAACAAGTGCTTTGCACGGCCCCTGGCGTGAAGCAGGCCTTTGTGGGTCTCAGCCAATGGCTTGTAGGACTTTCATCCCCGACTCCGCCAGTTTCTTTTGGTGTGATGTGGGGGCAATGAGATCACAGCCTTCGGAATTAGAGATGTGGCTTTCAATCCCGGCTCTGCTGCCTTCTGAGGGAACCACTCGATCCCTGAACGTATGTTCTGATCCATAAAATGAGGATATTCCGCAGCATCATTTTTGAAGTGTTAGGTAATAAAACACACACAGAGTGCCTGCTGGGTAAATGCTTGCACATGCTAAGTACCCAATGATAGCTTTACTCTTGCATAATCTCCTTGGGCAACTTATGTATGTGTATACACATATTATAGAATACTTGTTAGGATTGGAAGTACTTTGCAAACAGGTTAGAAGGGAAAAGAAGCTCTCATGTCCTTCTCTATATTCACATGCAGCCTTAGCCACTGAAGGTTTTGTCTTAGAAGCAATTAAAATCCTTCCTTTAGCCTATTTTCAGATATGAGGACTTTGAGATTCACTATTTACACAGATCCAAGAGGAACTGGAACCCCTTCTTCTCTCAGTCTATTGGCCCACTTGTTCAACAAATATTAACAAAATGCCAATTACGCTGCAGCCCTACACCACCTTGTGTTAATATCAGCAAAAGGGGAGTGAACCAGGGGGTTAAAAAGAGAGGTAACTAATCCCGAAAATTCTTTGGGGAGGGAAAACATCATCTGTAAAAGGTTAATCTGACTTCTTTCCAGCGTTTCATCCTTTTTAAGCCTCCAACTTCCCTGAAGAGCCATCAGATTAGAACGGGGATTTAGGGAACCACCCAGTGGATTCCTCACCTGGGCTCAGGAGCCACTGATAGGGATCCTCCATGGACAATACGGGCCCACTCAGAACGGCCGCAGAGAAGACCCCTCGCCTTTCCCAGCCCCCCACACAAGCTCTACTGCCAGGAAAGCCTCAGTCTGGCCTTCCTCCTTCCTGCTTACACACCAACTAGCTCCGGGATGCTACCTTTCTGTGACAAGACAGTCCCTCGGAAGTTCAACGTTTTCTTCTCCTGTCTGTGGGCGTCAAACGACCAGAAGAGGCTCACCACATAGCCATTCACCTGCCGAGAGTCAAGAGCCAGGTTACACGGGGCAGTGCACACGCACAGACCTCACCAGACAGGAAGCGCAGGACTTTCCTGCTGTTCCTTGGGTCTTGCTGTTCTTTGGGTGTCTCCCTTCCTTTAAAGAACGGGCTGGCCCTTTGGGTCCTTAGACCAGTTCTAGTTGTGCCAACACTGAACAATCATACTCCTCCCTACTTCTAAAAATGTGCAACAATTTATAATATAAAATATAGATTCTATGGGGTATTAACATATGTATCTATACACACACATATATATAAGCAATCTAGAAAAATGTTACTGATGAACCTATTTGCAGATGGGAACAGAGACTCAGACATGGAGAATGAACTTGTGGATACAGGGGCAGAAGGAGAGGATGGGACAAACATATACACACTATGATGTGTACAAGAGAAAGCCAGTGGGAAGTTGCTATACAGCACAGAGAGATTACCTCGGTGCTCTGCGATGACCTAGAGGGGTGGGATGGAAGGAGGGAGGCTCAAGAGAGAGAGGATATATGTACACATATAATTGATTCATGTTACTGTACAGCAGAAACTAACATAATTATACTCCAATTTAAAAATATTTTTAAATAGATTCAATGAAACAAAAAAATTAATGCAAAATAAAAGGACAAGAACCAACTAAAAAGGAAGAAAGAAGAAAATTTGAAAAGGTAATTAGATTACAGTAATTAAGGATCCATCTTAGCTCAGATGGGCATCCCTGGTGGCTGAGCAGTAAACTATCCGTGGGCCGTGCAGAAGCTGCAGGAGATGTGGGTTCGATCCCTCGGTAAGGAAGATCTCCTAAAGAAGGGCATAGCAACCCACCCCAGTATTCGTGCCAGGAGAATCCCATAGACAGAGGAGCCTGGCGGGCTATAGTCCATAGAATCAAAAAGAGTCAGACACAGCTGAAGCAACTTAGCACACACACATGCGTGCTTAGCTCAGGTAGTCCTTGCAGTCAAGGCCAAGAGGTCACAACGAAGGTGGTGTGGTCAGATCTCGTGGGCTTCTACAGGCAAGAATACTGAAGTGAGTTGCCATTCCCTTCTCCAGGGGATCTTCCTGACCCAGAATCAAATACAGGTCTCCCACACTGCAGGCAGATTCTTTACTGTCTGAGCCACCAGGGAAGGCCCCACTGTCTAACAGAAGCAAATATATCCATGAGTCAGGAAAGACTACCTCTTCTGAGTCCTGAGCTCACAGAAAGATTTGACTTAAAAGTCTTTAAAAATATTAGACAAAGACCCAAATTAAAATGTGTTCAAGACCAAAGACAAGAGAGACAAGGTCTACGCAAGGCCATTTCTGGCATCAGCGGTCTCTGAAGCCAAGAGCATTGAGACCACACTGTAGCGCAGACAATGGCACGAGGACTCTGCAGGCCTTTGGTCCCAGCACAGCTTCACAGACTGGGACGGATGTGAGGAAAAACAAAGAGGGAAAAACACCATGGAAGGTGAACGGCAACTCAAGAAACCAGGGGACGCAGACAACTACAGGGAAGGGGGCCACACTGATGGACCAAGCAGAGGGGATGAAGGTGCCGGAAGGGGAAGGGCTCTGGGTGCACACAGGTGGATGTGTGTCCGAGGTATCTGACTCTTCCCTAAGACCCTCTTCCACTGAGGGAACCTCTGCATTAGCGCTCAGCAACCAGGAAATCCAATAAAGCTGAAAATTACAGGGCAAACATATTCTGTTAACACCAACTCTTTATTTGCACTGTAGCTGTGAACCATTTAATTATATGGTTAAAAAAAAAAAAGGCACCAGGCCGAGGCAGAATAATTACATGGAAAGACTCCAGTTGTTCTTCGTGGGGGAAGGAGCCAACCTAGGTATGGTATTTTAGCTTCGCTGGAACAAGTCATTCTTTTCTCTTAATCTTCCTGTCCTCTGCTCTATCGGTTCCCACACAAAGTAAAGCCCCACCTGACTGCTGGTTTGAAATGTCCACGTTACCTTGATGTCCGTGTCCATGGAGAGGGTAAAGCTCAGAAAATTTTCACCGTAGCTGTCAATGCGGATGTCTGGTGGTGGGATCACTGAGAACAAAAAAGGGATTCAAAGAGAGAAACCGTGTGATGAAAAGTGACGAAGGCAGGACTTCATAGTTTTCAACCCAAGGGACAAAGCGATCTTTCAGTTGGGAAAGAAAAGGCATTGCTTTGGCACTTTTGACTCCTCTATCGCTTTTTACTATTGTTGCCCTGAGGCTGAGGCTGGGTCCATAGTTGCCTGGTGAACACAGAACTATCTCGGCTGGGTCAGCTATCCTGGCAATTGGGTCGAGCAGAAAAGATCCATTATGTAAATGCCCCAAGTCAGCCCAGCTTCAGCCTGGTTCTGAAAAGTCTGGGGGTCACACTGGGAGCCACCTTTACTGGCACCAATGAAGTCCCAGTGGCCTCAGGTCCTTTTTGAAGGTCGACAGCATGCTAAATCTTAAGTCCTAACTTGTAGATGTATGTGGGACGAAATGGAAAGAATCTGGGCCCTGGAATTCAAATTCCTGTTGAGACACTCAGCAACCGTGTGCCCTGGGGCGAGTTACCTGTCCTTGCTAAACCTAGAGATACCATCTGTACTTACACAGAGATGGCAAAATTCACTAAAATAATATGTGTCTTGATACTCAAAGTTCCCTTTCTCTCTTTCCGGTAAAGTCCCACCCATGACAGATTAAAGACCTGATGGGATACTGCCATCCTCATAAAGTCCAGAGCTTGGGACTTCCCTGAGTGGTCCAGTGGTTAAGAGTCTGCCTTGCAATGCAGGGGATGTGGGTTCAATCCTGGTCGGGGAACTAAGACTCTACATGCCATGGAGCAACTAAGCCCAAACACTACAACTAGGGAATCTGTGCGCCCCAACAGAACATCCTGTGTGCCACAATCAAGACTCCATGCTGCCTCATTAATAAATGTAATTTTAAAAAAACACCAGAGCTCAGCCTGGGAGCTAAGGGGGCATGTAAAGGGTAGCAGAGAGAAAAAGATTCCTCTTGGCTCAAGTGAATAGCACCACGCTGGTCATTTTGAATGTCTACGCACCAGAAACCCAGCAGTGTCCTGCAGGTGTAACCTAAGAGGGCTTGATAGGGTCAGCTTCATCAGAATATAACATTCAAATGGATTAGATTCTCAGCACATATGCCTTTTATATCAAAAAGGCAAGAAAGACCCAAAGGAGTAGCTAAGACTTGGCGGCAAAGAGATGGTTCAAACATTACAGGAGTCTCTCTAGATGTTCAATAAAAGTGGGCTTGAGGAAAATACAGCATGCAGAAGAAGAAAGGGTATGAGGAGTTGCAGGCAGCCAGCTCAGAGCAAAATAGTTCAGATGCTGCTATTAACCTGACCTGGGTTATAGTCACAGTGGTGGGAGTTACAGCACAATCCTCTCCAAGTCCCAGTGTCCTCAGCCACCCAATGAGTGTAAGAATACTCACAGGGTTGATAAGGATTAGGAGAGAGAAATTCCTATAAAAACAACCTACAAGGTGCTTGCGGCAGTGCTCAAAATATGGCGGCTGTTGTTATCATTAACCCACTGTGTCCACTATGACGGTGGTGATTCTGGGTGATGCTCCTGCTGTTTCGAATCCCATCTTCCTACATTACTAGGACCCGAGGTCACACACAGATCATAACACACGCTTTTTGACTCTGTGCACAGTTGCCTTCTAACCAATACACATATGAGGAGTTGAGGTTCATCCTAAAAATCATTGTTGTTGCTGTTTAATCACTAAGTCATGTCCGACTCTTTGCGACCCAGTGGCCTTGTAGCCCGCCAGGCTCCTCTATCCATGGGATTTCCCAGGCAAGAATACTGGAGTGGATTGCTATTTCCTTCCCCAGGAGATCTGCCCAAGCCAGGGATCGAACCCAGGTCTCCTGAGAGCAGCAACCCCCAATCACTGAGATTTTCAAATGCAGGTGTGAACTGTGATGAGGACTACAAGATGCTACATGTTTTTCTGGTGACTTTCCAATGTCCCTTCTTTTCAGTAGGNTCTAGTAGTCATGTACGGATATGAGAGTTGGACTATAAAGAAAGCTGAGCACCGAAGAACTAATGCTTTTGAACTGTGGTCTTGGAGAAGACTTTATAGAGTCCCTTGGACTGCAAGGAGATCCAACCAGTCAGTGCTAAAGCAAATCAGTTCTGAATATTCATTAGAAGGACTGATACCGAAGCTGAAACACCAATACTTTGGCCACCTTATGCAAAGAACTGATTCATTGGAAAAGCCCCTGATGCTGAGCATGATTGAAGGCAGAAGGACAAGGGAACAGAGGATGAGATGGATGGATGGCATCCCTGACTTGATGGACACGAGTTTGTGTAGGCTTCGGGAGCTGGTGAGGGACAGGGAGGCTTGGAGTGCTGCAGTCCATGGGGTCGCAAAGAGTTGGACATGACTGAACGACTGTCCTGCCTAACTGACTGAGGGGTAGTGGAGGACAGAGGAGCCTGGCATACTCACAAGTTAGCGACTGAACAAGTTCTTTTGTATACGATACTTAGTTGCATTTAGAAGTATTTCCAACGCAACTGTTCTCCTCAATGGTAATAACTAGAAAAGGATGTAATTCATGGTATTAGTAATTTGTCAGACTCAATTGTAGGAATAAATTACTAAATAATTGAGAGAGGAGAATAAATATATGCTATTTCTTTGCTGTGATCAGTGAATAATTTATACCCGTCACCTTGTAATAAGGTGGTTTTAGAGTTGGGATAGAGGTCAGTCATATCACTTAAAAGGTTTCCAGCCCTGAAAAACAACTATGGTGTCAACTGTCATATAGGTGAAATGAAAACTAAAGGAATTTTTCAAAATGCTGTGTAAGCATAACAGTGTGGTTAGATTTCATATACGTCAGACAAGAAAAGTCCTGGAAAGCATGGTTTGGTTAATAGGTATGGTAGAATTTCAGGATTATATCCCATGCTGTATTACCTAATTGAGCAGACTATGTGCCTGTTATTTGTCAGGAAGAGAAAGATGGGGAAGTTTTGCAACTAGAACATCTAGGAAGGTACTATTTGTGATGGTTAATTTTACATTTAGACTTGAATTGCCCAGGTTGTCGGTTAAACATTATTTCTGGGTGTGTTTGTGAGGACATCTCTGGATGAAATTAGCATTTTAATTGTTAGTCTGAGTAAAGAAGATTGTCCTCCTCTACGTGGATGGACACCATTGATGGCCTGAATAGAGCAAAAAAGGTAGAGTAAGGAAGAATTTGCTCTCTCTCAGCCTGTCTTTGAGCTAGGACTATGGTCTTTTCTTGACCATACTGGATGGACACTCCTTGAACTCCAGGGTTTTTAGCTTGCCTACCCAGATTGTGGATATTTCTCTATAACTGTGTGTGCCTATTTCCTACAGTAAACTGTATAAATCTATTTATTTGTGTATTACCCAACTAGATGTCTATATAAATATAGATATATATAGATATGATAGATATATCTATATAGATATATGTTGTGATTGTGTGTTAGTCGGTCAGTTGTGTCCAACTCTTTGCGACCTCATGGACTGTAGACTGCCAGGCTCCTCTGTGGATGGGGATTCTCCAGGCAAGAATACTGGAGGGGGTTGCCATGCCCTCCTCCAGGCGATCTTCCCAACCCAGGGATTGAACCTGGGTCTCCCATATTGCAGGCAGATTCTTTACCATCTGAGCCACCAGGGAAGACCCCAGATAAATATCATATGGTTATGCTTTTCTGGAGAACAATAATACACTATTTTAATTTCAACACATGAAAACTTGTTGCTTTGCAGTTAGTAATATTTTGATTTATGAATTACACTTGTATAAAGAAAACACTCACAAATTTCTAATTCAGCCCTATCCAAGATAATAGGAAGAGGATTTGTAAACGCCTTGGTCTTCAAAATGAATAAGCAGGAAGATGATACAGACAGGGAAACAAAGGCAACATTCATAGTTCAACATTTATGAGTAAGTCACAAATGAAATGAGATCGTGATTGATAATCAAAGGAAATAATTATGTCTTTTATGTCCTTTGAGATGGGAAATAAGAAAGACCCACAGGTGCATACTAGACATCTGGTTCAGGCGGTAGAAGTGGCTCATTGAGAAAGACAGACAAAACTCATCTAAACATTCAGTAGGAAATGTGGAAAAACACATACTTTAGACTTTGCACATAGCAGGATGTAGGTAATAAAAAAAGTACTCCTCCCTTTTTTTCATGATCATTACATTCTATCATCTCTTTTTGATATCTCTGAGACGTCTTTTCTTTATGAATACAAAACTGAAACAAAACCAACAACAAATAGAAAACATGGCATTCTGAGTATAAACCTGGAATCTCATGAGGTTGCACATAGCAAGGAATCCATCTATACTTGCTAGGTTCATGATGATTATGTTTAGCGACATGTTAAAGACTGTGAAGCACAGGGAATAAAGAGATATTGATGGAGTCATTCATTCAATCTGTATTTATTTAGCATTTAGTAAATGTAAGACAGTGATAGACATGGGATAGAGCGATAAGATGAAAGGAATACCTGCTTTCATCAGGTAGCTAATATTCTAGAAACATATACAACATGCATATCATTATAAAGATAATCAATTATAGTTCTGATATATCTGTGAAGGAGAATTGGAACAGGCATGCCCAGTAGCTCAGGCATGTCCAACTCTTTTCAACCCCATGGACTGTGGCCTGCCAGGTTCCTCTGTCCATGAAATTTTTCAGGTAAGAATACTACAATGGGTTGCCATTTCCTCTCCAGGAGATCTTCCCTACCCAGGGATTGAACTCACATTTCCTGTACCCACAGGTGGATTCCTTACCACTATGCCCCCCGGGGAAGGAGAATTGCAAGATGCCACAGAATACTCTAGCGGAAGAATACGAAACAAGAATGTCTGTGCTGTGTGTTCATGAATGTACTTTGCAGGAAAGTAACAGTTATGAAAGAAACCCTCAAGGGGGTAATACTATGAGTCAAGACTAAGAATATAAGTAGAAACCAACTAAATAAGAAGGAAGCAGTGCAAAAATAGCTGGTGAGCAGATCCTTGGTTGTATGAGGCCTCTATAGCTGCAACTCAGAAAGCATGTGACATCAAGGCATGAAGTCAGGTTACTAAGATTGGCCTGGACCAGATAATGCAGACACTGATAATGATATGGGTGATTTTGGTTATCAATTTATGGAAAGACATTGAAAGTAAACCTAAGATAGTCATGTTTTTAAAAGATCACTCTGCCTATAAGATAGAAAATGGCTAGGGCAGGATCAAAATGGGGTACACAGAGGTCAGTTAGGAGTCTCTTCCACTATAGCATCCATCAATAATGGTAGCTTGGACAGGAGGCACAGAGTCAATACAGTGAGTAGTAGTCAATTTGGGAAATGTTTCAGGAACTGACATTGGTGCACTTTTATTAATAATGAACAATAAAATGTCAGAAGGGGGAGTGTCAAAAATGTTCCCTATATTTCTTGTCTCCCACTTTGGAACTTAAGATTTTGAAAAAAACAAGAATTGATTGCGATTTCTTTAAGATTCCTGAATCTCATATAGAAATTTACCTCTTTATTTTGATATTTGCCTCTTTATTTTTATATTTGTGCCCTTTAGTAGAAGTAGGTAGACATACTTTTGGTACCTAGGATTCTGATGTTTACAAGTGCTCTATCAGATTCTTCTCTTAAAATGGGTCATGGTGAGTAATGGTTCCTTAGAGGCAAAAAAAAAAAAAAAGGAAAAGGAATGGCTGGGTGGCAGTGATAAAATGTGTTAGCAGAGTCTATACCCTTGTCAGTTGGCAGTGACCTATATAGTGGAGCTGTGCTACCATTCCTGACAGTTTCATTAGGTTAAGTCAAGTTCAGAGTTGTCAGGAAAGCTAAATTCCCTTCTTACTCTTAAAAACTGGTCCCAAAGTTTATCTTGGTATATGCACAGAAGAGAGCCTGAGACTGCTATCCTTAGGAAGTTCTGGTTGCAAAATTGTTCCTGGGCTGGTGTCTAGCAACTTGACTGGCAAATAGCTCCCTACAATGGCATAAAACTTTCTCTAAATGGTAAGTGAGGCTCACTGTGGGTTCATGCTAAGCACCTACTTTCCTCTCAGAAGTCTGCAATTTTGGCACATGCTGTGCAAAGGGTGCCCATGTGACCAGTCTCCAGGAAAATCCCAGGCACTAAGTCTCTAACAAGCTTTCTTAGTAGAGAACATTTCACACACATTGTTACAGCTCTTTGAATGATGAAATTAAGCACTTGCATTCTTTGTGACTCTGCTGGGAGATGGCTCTTGGTATAATAGCTTGCGTCTTGGTTCCTCTGAACTTTACCCTGTGTGCTGGTCCCTTCAGCTGAGTTTGGCTTTCTATCCTTTC
>SJYW01021238.1:799104-811394 GCA_006410735.1 Raphicerus campestris | reverse complement strand
GAAGATGATACCATTCTAATGACAGAAAATAAAGAGGTAATCAAGAGACTCTTGATGAGTTTGAAAGAAGAAAGTGAAAAAGCTGGCTTCAGACTCAACATTCAGAAAACTTAGATCATGGCATCTGGTTCCATCACTTCATGGCAAATAGGAGGGAAAAAAGTGGAAGCAGTGACAGATTTTATTTTATTGGGCTTCAAAATCACTGCAGATGGTGATTGCAACAATGAAATTAAAAGATGCTTACTCCTTGGAAGAAGAGCTATGACAAACCGGCATGCTTGTAACCTCAGCTGTGCCCTACTCTTTGTGACCCCATGGACTGTAGACCTCAAGGCTCCTCTGTCCATGGGATTCTCTGGGCAAAAACACTGGAGTAAGTTGTCATTTCCTCCTCCATTGACAAACCTGGACTTCACATTAAAAAGCAGAGACATTACTTTGCTGACAAAGGTCAGTATAGTCAAAGCTATAGTTTTTCCAGTAGTCATGTACGTATGTGAGAGTTGGACCATAAAGAAGATTGAGTGGCAAAGAATTCATGCTTTCAAATTGTGGTGCTGGAGAAGACTCTTGAGAGTCCCTTGGACTGCAAGGAGATCAAACCAGTCAATCCTAAAGGAAATCATCCCTGAGTATTCACTTGAAGGACTGATGCTGAAGCTGAAGCTTCAATACTTTGGGCCACTTGATGCAAAGAGCTAACTCATGGGAAAAATATCCTGATTGACAGCAAAGACTGAAGGCAAAAGTGATAGCTTACAGTGAATGATGTCAATTTGTGATTTCTGAAAAAGAAGGTTTAGCTTCAGGACCAGGGACCAGGCTTGACCACTCAGGGCTCTTGTATGACAGAAGTTTTATTACGATGAAAAAAGACAGAAAGCTTCTGACATAGACATCAGAAGAGGGGCAGAGAATGCCTCACTTGCTAGTCTTTAGCAAGGGAATTATATACTTTTTAAATTAGTTATTACAAAAAAATCAAAAGAATGTCTCAAGGTTGTAAAAATTTTACCAGACCCGCTCCCACAATTTACATTTTAGGATAACAGTATCAGAACTTAACAACAGAAAGATCCTACCAGACTCACTCCCATAGTATACACTTTAAAATATCAGGATTAGTCAGAAGGTTTTTAGGAAGGAGAAATTGTTCTCAAGCAGAATACATTGTTGTTATGTAATCCCTAGCACAGAGTTTAAACTGAGCTGTTTATTGTGTAATCATCAGTTCTGGGCTTAAAGAAAAAAAAATGTTTTATGTGACTAAGACTAAGGAATGTAGAGAAAAAAAAGAAGTTTGTCTTTTCCTCCTCCTTGAGAATTCCAGACCCCTAGCACCTACTTGACAACCCGAGACCCTTCTCTCTTCAGGGACTCCAGGACTTCTTATCAATCTGCCTAGGAATTAACTCTTTCAAAATGAGGAAAGGGGTGGCAGAGGATCAGATGGTTAGATAGCATTACTGACTCAATGAACATAAATTTGAGCAAAGTCTGAAGGATAGTGATCAAGACCATTCCCAAGAAAAAGAAATGCAAAAACGCAAAATGGTTGTCTGAGGAAGCCTTACAAATAGCTGAGAAAAGAAGAGAAGTGAAAGGCAAAGGAGAAAAGGAAAGTTATGCCCATTTGAATGCAGAGTTCCAAAGAGAGATAAGAAAGCATTCTTCAGTGATCAATAAAAAGAGAGAGGAAAACAATACAATGAGAAATACTAGAGATCTCTTCAAGAAAATTAACGTTACCAAGGGAACATTTCATGCAAAAATGGGCATAATAAAGGACAGAAATGGTATGAAACTAACAAAAGCAGAAGATATTAAGAGGTGGCAAGAATACACAGAACTGTACAAAAAAGATCTTCTTGACCCAGATAACCACAATGGTGTGATCATTCAGCTAGAGCCAGATATCCTGGAATGCAAAGTCAAGTGGGCACAAGGAAGCATCAATACGAACAAAGCTAGTAGAGGTGATGGAATTCCAGTTGAACTATTTCAAATCCTAAAAGATGATGTTGTGAAAGTGCTGTACTCAATATGACAGCAAATTTGGAAAACTCGGCAGTGGCCACAGGATTGGAAAAGGTCAGTTTTCATCCCAGTCCCAAAGAAAGGCCATGCCAAAGAATGCTCAAACTACTGCACAGTTGCCCTCATCTCACATGCTAGTAAATTAATGCTCAAAATTCTCCAAGCCAAGATTCAGCAATACATGAACCGTGAACTTCCAGATGTTCAAGCTGGTTTTAGAAAAGGCAGAGGAACCAGAGATCAAATTGTCAACATCTGCTGGATCATGGAAAAAGCAAGAGAGTTCCAGAAAAACATCTATTTCTGCTTTATTGACTATGCCAAAGCCTTTGTGTGGAACACAACAAACTGTGGAAATTCTTAAAGATACGGGAGTAACAGACCACCTGACCTGCCTCTTGAGAAATCTGTATTCAGGTCAGGAAGCAACAGTTATAACTGGACATGGAAAAACAGACAGGTTTCAAATAGGAAAAGGAGTACATCAAGGCTGTATATTGTCACCATGCTTATTTAACTTGTATGCAGAGTACATCACGTCAAATGCTGGGCTTGATGATGCACAAGCTGGAATCAAGATTATCAGGAGAAATATCAATAACCTCAGATACACAGATGATACAACCCTTATGGCAGAAAGCTAAGAGGAACTAAAGAACTTCTTGATGAAAGTGAAAGTGGAGAGTAAGTTGGCTTAAAACTCAACATTTAGAAAACAAAGATCATGGCATCTGGACCCATCACTTCATGGCAAATAGATGGGGAAGCAATGAAAACAGTGACAGACTTTATTTTGGGAGGCTCCAAAATCACTGCAAATGGTGGCTGCAGCCATGAAATTAAGACACTTGTTCCTTGGAAGAAAAGCTGTGACCAACCTAGACAGCATATTAAAACGCAGAGACATTACTTTGCCAACAAAGGTTCATCTAGTCAAAGCTATGATTTTTCTAGTAGTCATGTACGGATATGAGAGTTGGACTATAAAGAAAGCTGAGCACCGAAGAACTAATGCTTTTGAACTGTGGTCTTGGAGAAGACTTTATAGAGTCCCTTGGACTGCAAGGAGATCCAACCAGTCAGTGCTAAAGCAAATCAGTTCTGAATATTCATTAGAAGGACTGATACCGAAGCTGAAACACCAATACTTTGGCCACCTTATGCAAAGAACTGATTCATTGGAAAAGCCCCTGATGCTGAGCATGATTGAAGGCAGAAGGACAAGGGAACAGAGGATGAGATGGATGGATGGCATCCCTGACTTGATGGACACGAGTTTGTGTAGGCTTCGGGAGCTGGTGAGGGACAGGGAGGCTTGGAGTGCTGCAGTCCATGGGGTCGCAAAGAGTTGGACATGACTGAACGACTGTCCTGCCTAACTGACTGAGGGGTAGTGGAGGACAGAGGAGCCTGGCATACTCACAAGTTAGCGACTGAACAAGTTCTTTTGTATACGATACTTAGTTGCATTTAGAAGTATTTCCAACGCAACTGTTCTCCTCAATGGTAATAACTAGAAAAGGATGTAATTCATGGTATTAGTAATTTGTCAGACTCAATTGTAGGAATAAATTACTAAATAATTGAGAGAGGAGAATAAATATATGCTATTTCTTTGCTGTGATCAGTGAATAATTTATACCCGTCACCTTGTAATAAGGTGGTTTTAGAGTTGGGATAGAGGTCAGTCATATCACTTAAAAGGTTTCCAGCCCTGAAAAACAACTATGGTGTCAACTGTCATATAGGTGAAATGAAAACTAAAGGAATTTTTCAAAATGCTGTGTAAGCATAACAGTGTGGTTAGATTTCATATACGTCAGACAAGAAAAGTCCTGGAAAGCATGGTTTGGTTAATAGGTATGGTAGAATTTCAGGATTATATCCCATGCTGTATTACCTAATTGAGCAGACTATGTGCCTGTTATTTGTCAGGAAGAGAAAGATGGGGAAGTTTTGCAACTAGAACATCTAGGAAGGTACTATTTGTGATGGTTAATTTTACATTTAGACTTGAATTGCCCAGGTTGTCGGTTAAACATTATTTCTGGGTGTGTTTGTGAGGACATCTCTGGATGAAATTAGCATTTTAATTGTTAGTCTGAGTAAAGAAGATTGTCCTCCTCTACGTAGATGGACACCATTGATGGCCTGAATAGAGCAAAAAAGGTAAAGTAAGGAAGAATTTGCTCTCTCTCAGCCTGTCTTTGAGCTGGGACTATGATCTTTTCTTGACCATACTGGATGGACACTCCTTGAACTCCAGGGTTTTTAGCTTGCCTACCCAGATTGTGGATATTTCTCTATAACTGTGTGTGCCTATTTCCTACAGTAAACTGTATAAATCTATTTATTTGTGTATTACCCAACTAGATGTCTATATAAATATAGATATATATAGATATGATAGATATATCTATATAGATATATGTTGTGATTGTGTGTTAGTCGGTCAGTTGTGTCCAACTCTTTGCAACCTCATGGACTGTAGACTGCCAGGCTCCTCTGTGGATGGGGATTCTCCAGGCAAGAATACTGGAGGGGGTTGCCATGCCCTCCTCCAGGCGATCTTCCCAACCCAGGGATTGAACCTGGGTCTCCCATATTGCAGGCAGATTCTTTACCATCTGAGCCACCAGGGAAGACCCCAGATAAATATCATATGGTTATGCTTTTCTGGAGAACAATAATACACTATTTTAATTTCAACACATGAAAACTTGTTGCTTTGCAGTTAGTAATATTTTGATTTATGAATTACACTTGTATAAAGAAAACACTCACAAATTTCTAATTCAGCCCTATCCAAGATAATAGGAAGAGGATTTGTAAATGCCTTGGTCTTCAAAATGAATAAGCAGGAAGATGATACAGACAGGGAAACAAAGGCAACATTCATAGTTCAACATTTATGAGTAAGTCACAAATGAAATGAGATCGTGATTGATAATCAAAGGAAATAATTATGTCTTTTATGTCCTTTGAGATGGGAAATAAGAAAGACCCACAGGTGCATACTAGACATCTGGTTCAGGCGGTAGAAGTGGCTCATTGAGAAAGACAGACAAAACTCATCTAAACATTCAGTAGGAAATGTGGAAAAACACATACTTTAGACTTTGCACATAGCAGGATGTAGGTAATAAAAAAAGTACTCCTCCCTTTTTTTCATGATCATTACATTCTATCATCTCTTTTTGATATCTCTGAGACGTCTTTTCTTTATGAATACAAAACTGAAACAAAACCAACAACAAATAGAAAACATGGCATTCTGAGTATAAACCTGGAATCTCATGAGGTTGCACATAGCAAGGAATCCATCTATACTTGCTAGGTCCATTATGATTATGTTTAGCGACATGTTAAAGACTGTGAAGCACAGGGAATAAAGAGATATTGATGGAGTCATTCATTCAATCTGTATTTATTTAGCATTTAGTAAATGTAAGACAGTGATAGACATGGGATAGAGCGATAAGATGAAAGGAATATCTGCTTTCATCAGGTAGCTAATATTCTAGAAACATATACAACATGCATATCATTATAAAGATAATCAATTATAGTTCTGATATATCTGTGAAGGAGAATTGGAACAGGCATGCCCAGTAGCTCAGGCGTGTCCAACTCTTTTCAACCCCATGGACTGTGGCCTGCCAGGTTCCTCTGTCCATGAAATTTTTCAGGTAAGAATACTACAATGAGTTGCCATTTCCTCTCCAGGAGATCTTCCCTACCCAGGGATTGAACTCACATTTCCTGTACCCGCAGGTGGATTCCTTACCACTATGCCCCCCGGGGAAGGAGAATTGCAAGATGCCACAGAATACTCTAGCGGAAGAATACGAAATGAGAATGTCTGTGCTGTGTGTGTTCATGAATGTACTTTGCAGGAAAGTAACAGTTACGAAAGAAACCCTCAAGGGGGTAATACTATGAGTCAAGACTAAGAATATAAGTAGAAACCAACTAAATAAGAAGGAAGCGGTGCAAGAATAGCTGGTGAGCAGATCCTTGGTTGTATGAGGCCTCTATAGCTGCAACTCAGAAAGCATGTGATATCAAGGCATGAAGTCAGGTTACTAAGGTTGGCCTGGACCAGATAATGCAGACACTGATAATGATATGGGTGATTTTGGTTATCAATTTATGGAAAGACATTGAAAGTAAACCTAAGATAGTCATGTTTTTAAAAGATCACTCTGCCTATAAGATAGAAAATGGCTAGGGAAGGATCAAAATGGGGTACACAGAGGTCAGTTAGGAGTCTCTTCCACTATAGCATCCATCAATAATGGTAGCTTGGACAGGAGGCACAGAGTCAATACAGTGAGTAGTAGTCAATTTGGGAAATGTTTCAGGAACTGACATTGGTGCACTTTTATTAATAATGAACAATAAAATGTCAGAAGGGGGAGTGTCAAAAATATTCCCTATATTTCTTGTCTCCCACTTTGGAACTTAAGATTTTGAAAAAAACAAGAATTGATTGTGATTTCTTTAAGATTCCTGAATCTCTTATAGAAATTTGCCTCTTTATTTTGATATTTGCCTCTTTATTTTTATATTTGTGCCCTTTAGTAGAAGTAGGTAGACATACTTTTGGTACCTAGGATTCTGATGTTTACAAGTGCTCTATCAGATTCTTCTCTTAAAATGGGTCATGGTGAGTAATGGTTCCTTAGAGGCAAAAAAAAAAAAAAAGGAAAAGGAATGGCTGGGTGGCAGTGATAAAATGTGTTAGCAGAGTCTATACCCTTGTCAGTTGGCAGTGACCTATATAGTGGAGCTGTGCTACCATTCCTGACAGTTTCATTAGGTTAAGTCAAGTTCAGAGTTGTCAGGAAAGCTAAATTCCCTTCTTACTCTTAAAAACTGGTCCCAAAGTTTATCTTGGTATATGCACAGAAGAGAGCCTGAGACTGCTATCCTTAGGAAGTTCTGGTTGCAAAATTGTTCCTGGGCTGGTGTCTAGCAACTTGACTGGCAAATAGCTCCCTACAATGGCATAAAACTTTCTCTAAATGGTAAGTGAGGCTCACTGTGGGTTCATGCTAAGCACCTACTTTCCTCTCAGAAGTCTGCAATTTTGGCACATGCTGTGCAAAGGGTGCCCATGTGACCAGTCTCCAGGAAAATCCCAGGCACTAAGTCTCTAACAAGCTTTCTTAGTAGAGAACATTTCACACACATTGTTACAGCTCTTTGAATGATGAAATTAAGCACTTGCATTCTTTGTGACTCTGCTAGGAGATGGCTCTTGGTATAATAGCTTGCGTCTTGGTTCCTCTGAACTTTACCCTGTGTGCTGGTCCCTTCAGCTGAGTTTGGCTTTCTATCCTTTCGCTATAATAAATTTTTGCCATGAGTGTGACTATAGGCTGAATCTTATGAGTCCTTATAGGGAATCATCAAACCTGAGGACCCCTGACACAGTAAATTATTGGGGAATTATCTTCCTATTACCTACATAACTCCTATGAAGAGGCATTGGGCATGGATTACTGATACAGTAAAGCAGGAGAGTAATGATCTTGTCATGTAATTTTGGTGATTACTTAGAACAATTTCAAGAATACAGTAGTATTTTAGTGTTAGTGTATCTTAGTGTATCTTAATGTACTTAGCATAAATTTGCCAGAGTCACCTGAAGATGAAAAGACATTATAATTTTGCATGTGACTATCTTCCAGAAGTATAAAAAGAAGTCACTATTTAAGTCCTACTCTGTTTTCATTAAATTTTCTTTGTTACTTGCACTCATATTCTTCACGTTATATTTGGACCACAAAACTTTTCCATGTGGAAGCTCTAATATTTAAAATGTTTTAAACACGAGGCTAAAACATCTTATGGAAATGGTGGTGAAATGAACACAATACAGGAAACTGCTGTAAGTTGTTTCATGTTGAAAGCTCTTAGCTAGATGGAATGGCATCAATGACGTTATCGACCATAACTGACTCCCAGATTTGAACTGTGATTATGGAAATGGCAGCATCCTTTCATTTAAGTAATTACTAAGCCTCTTAGAGTATCTTATGTGTGCGGGGTCCAAAATTCTTTTTACCTTCTGAAGTCTTTATTACCCTGCACAAATTTAGCACTCACTCTCTAATGCTCTGCCTTACCAAATTCTCATAAAATATCAATAGCATGCCTTGAAGGAAGGCCTACTTTTACTTTTCCTCTGGAGTCATAACTGCATTCTTTAATCTCTGGTCATTATTTTTAGGTTGAAACACACCAGCCTACTCCTTAAGTGTATTCTCCACACCACCTCACTTATTTCCCATGATTGGATAGACTGTGTGTGTGTGTATTCCTACTAAGAATGTCCTTGAGTAAGGATAAAGACTAACTGTGAATATCACTTCAAACTTTACCTTGCATAATTTTCTAATTCATTCCTAAAGTGCTTCTGAGTTTTTAAAATGAAAACTACATATTTACTAAGGGCTCATTACTTGCCTGGTCCTGTTTTAAATCAGTTTAACACACTAACTCATTTAACTCTCACAGTAGCTTATGAGGTAGGGCCTACTACTGTCTTCATTACATTGGTGGGGAATCCAGAGACTGAGGTGTTAAGCTACTGGACCAAGGTCACACAGCTACTCAGAGGCAGAGCCAGGGAGGGGTGGGCCGTCTGGTCCAAAAGCCGGGGCTCTTTATTTCTGCCATGTGTTGCTGCTGAGTACACCTTAGTGGTTTTTATATTCACCCCCACAGTCATGACTGGCTCCTCACAGCCACACTTGGCTCCTTTCTGCAGCTGAATGTTGCTCTAGTTTCGTCCTTGATGTGACTTATTCTATGTGTACTCATCGGGCAATGCTCTTCACTGATGCTCTCTCTTCTGGAAAAGCTTTCACAGTCTGATAGGCAGCCTGGGAAATGCCACGCAGGCAGTGTGGGAACAGGTTTTGCCCATGGGGCTCAGGCTGGGAACAAAGTGTGAAAGATCATTTCTGATATCATTACTTCCAATGCTTTAGACTCCTTGTCCTAATGTGAAGAAGGGGAACTACAACAAACATCTAGGTTTCTACCACCAAGCAATGCAGTTCGGGAAGAAATCTGACAAAACTGGACCTGGCTTTGCCTGCTTAGTATTGAATCTATATTCAGACTTTAGGACGTGTCAGACAGTCTTAAATAAAAGCCGTCAATTTCAAGTGGATGGATTTAGAACATTTTCCCTTCCAGTGAAATCATGTAATCCTCATTAAAATGTTATCTTATGGTTCAAATGATTTGCTAGCATTATATTCTCTGAATCCAAAAAGCCTGAAATTGTGTAGATGAATAAAATTCCTCCAGCGACTACATGTTTTCTCAACAAAAATCTCCCCAGCTTATCAGTATAGAAACCTATTAATCTTTTTGTAGTTGTCACCTTCTGGTTACTTCTCAGTCATTTCACACTTGCTCATTCCCAGCCTCCCATTCTCGATCTCAGAAATAGAAGACATTTCAAAGTACCAAGTGTTTGTTGTTCATGACCATCAATTTTTTCATTCTCTCTCTTTCTATATATGTACATCTAGACTGTGAATCTGATGACAAATTGTCTTTAGGTTTTTCAGTCATAGTTTCTTCTTCTTGTAAATGAAAACTATTTAAAAATTTTTTTCTCTCATCTTTCCTAAGTAGGTCTCCATGTTTCTTTTCCAAAATGTTAATCCTAAAAATAAATTAAAGAAAGCCTGAGAGAAAGAAACAAATTTAAGCTAATGATTAGACCACTAATGTTATACTTTCTGTACCCAGGAGGCACCAGGAGTAAAGAATCCACCTACCACTTTAAGAGACACAAGAGATGTGAGTTTGATTCCTGGGTTGGGAAAATACCCTGCAGTAGGAAGTGGCACCACATTCCAGCATTTTTGCCTGGAAAATTCCATGGGCAGAGAGGCAGTGTGGGCTACAGTTCAAGGGGCTGCAAAGAGCTGGACACGACTGAGTGGCAGCACAGCGAGACCACTAACCCTATACATCCTTCAAGGAAATTACTTTTTAAAAATCAAGTTCAGTTATAGCTATTTCTCAGTTGCTGTTCAAATACAGATTCTCTTGGAAATATTTAGAAAAGGCCGAGCGCCGAAGAATTGATGCTTTTGAACTATAGTGATGGAGAAGACTCTTGAGAGTCCCTTAGACTGCAAGGAGATCCAACCAGTCCATCCTAAAGGAGATCAACCCTGGGATTTCTGTGGAAGGAATGATGCTGAAGCTGAAACTCCGGTACTTTGGCCACCTCATGCGAAGAGTTGACTCATTGGAAAAGACTCTGATGCTGGGAGGGATTGGGGGCAGGAGGAGAAGGGGACGACAGGATGAGATGGCTGGATGGCATCACTGACTCAATGGATGTGAGTCTGAGTGAACTCTGGGAGTTGGTGATGGACAAGGAGGCCTGGCGTGCTGCGATTCTTGGGGTCGCAAAGAGTCGGGCATGACTGAGCGACTGAACTGAACTGATACCTTATGTGGTTGACTTCAGTTTTTATAAGGTTGAAGGATTACATGTAAAAAAATGGTAGAATCTGTATTTCATACAATTTTTGTGATTCAGATTCCACTCACATTTACTGAATATCTATAACAACAAATAATTATATAGATGGGGGTAAGAAGATAAATACTTATAAAATACTATAGACAGATAGCTGGCTGGCTGGACTTGGCACTTGTTATATGTATATCAGGGGCTATTTTTTTCAAATTCTCATTTCTTACCCTGAGCTTTACCACTTCTCACTATTTTCATGGCATTACTTTCAGTTCCCTGGGTAATCGATATTGGGGCAAAAGCATACTAATTTGTTTCTCAGTTTACACTCTCCTTTTCTACAACCAATTCTAAAGTGGCAGAAAACACGATCTTAATATTTAAATTTTATTATTTCCCTTACTGAAATCTTTCAGTGGTTTTCTATCATGATCAGAATAAAATCCAAATTTCTTATTATCCTTCAATGTCTGGTCTCTGCTTACCTCTCCCTCATTATTGCTCGTTGTCTTGCCCATCCTGCTTGAGGCAAATAATCTTGCAATATGTCAAGCCCTTTCTCCTAAGCTTTTCACTAGCCCCTTTATCTTCCCCAAAAACAGTCCCCCTAGCCCATTGCCTGACCAGCATCTTCCCATCATTCATGTCTCTACCCAAATGTTATCTACTGAAAGATGTCTTCTTTAACCATCTTATTTAAATTAGGTATCATCACCTCTTTTTTTGTATTCTGTCTTATTTTCATAAAATAACCCATTATCTGAAATTATCCTACTTATATTTATATGTTTAATGTTTCTTCTCTCAATAAAATGTAAACTTCATGAGATGAGATCTGTCTGTTTTACTTACTTCCATGTTCCCAGTGCCTAGCATGGGATTGTTGCTTAGTGAAAGGCAGTGCCAAAGCATGCTCAAACTACCACACAATTGTACTCATCTCACATGCTAGTAAAGTAATGCTCAAAATTCTCCAAGCCAGGCTTCAGCAATACATGAACCGTGGACTTCCAGATGTTCCAGCTGGTTTTAGAAAAGGCAGAGGAACCAGAGATCAAATTGCCAACATCTGCTGGATCATGGAAAAAGCAAGAGAATTCCAGAAAAACATCTATTTCTGCTTTATTGACTATGCCAAGCCTTTGACTGTGTGGATCACAATAAACTGTGGAAGATTCTTCAAGAGATGGGAATACCAGACCACCTGACTTGCCTCTTGAGAAACATAGATACAGGTCAGGAAGCAACAGTTAGAACTGGACATGGAACAACAGACTGGTTCCAAATAGGAAAAGGAGTACGTCAAGGCTGTATATTGTCATCCTGCTTATTTAACTTATATGCAGAGTACATCATGAGAAATGCTGGGCTGGAAGAATCACAAGCTGGAATCAAGATTGCTGGGAGAAATATCAATAACCTCAGATATGCAGATGACACCAGCCTTATGGCAGAAAGTGAAGAGGAAATAAAAATGATATGGATGAAAGTGAAAGAGGACAGTGAAAAAGTTGGCTTAAAGCTCAACATTCAGAAAATGAAGATCATGGCATCTGGTCCCATCACTTCATGGGAAATAGATGGGGAAACAGTGGAAACAGTGTCAGACTTTATGTTTCTGGGCTCCAAAATCACTGCAGATGGTGACTGCAGCCATGAAATTAAGACGTTTAACTCCTTGGAAGAAAAGTTATGACCAACCTAGATAGCATATTCAAAAGCAGAGACATTA
>SJYW01021238.1:783101-798181 GCA_006410735.1 Raphicerus campestris | reverse complement strand
ATGGCATCTGGTCCCATCACTTCATGGGAAATAGATGGGGAAACAGTGGAAACAGTGTCAGACTTTATGTTTTGGGGCTCCAAAATCACTGCAGATGGTGACTGCAGCCATGAAATTAAGACGTTTAACTCCTTGGAAGAAAAGTTATGACCAACCTAGATAGCATATTCAAAAGCAGAGACATTAAAGGTCCATCTAGTCAAGGCTATGGTTTTTCCTGTGGTCATGTATGGATGTGAGAGTTGGACTGTGAAGAAGGCTGAGCACCGAAGAATTGATGCTTTTGAACTGTGGTGTTGGAGAAGACTCTTGAGAGTCCCTTGGACTGCAAGGAGATCCAGCCAGTCCATTCTGAAGGAGATCAGCCCTGGGATTTCTTTGGAAGGAATGATGCTGAAGCTGAAACTCCAGTACTTTGGCCACCTCATGCGAAGAGTTGATTCATTGGAAAAGACTCTGATGCTGGGAGGGATTGGGGGCAGGAGGAGAAGGGGACGACAGAGGATGAGATGGCTGGATGGCATCACTGACTCGATGGATGTGAGTCTGAGTGAACTCTGGGAGTTGTTGATGGACAGGGAGGCTTGGTGTGCTGCTGTTCATGAGGTCACAAAGAGTCGGACACAACTGAGCGACTGAACTGAACTGAACTGAGGAGCTTGAATGCGTCTTCCTAGGTGAGTCAGGGCTAGAGAACCCGCCTGCCAAAGAAGGAGACACAGGAGACATGAGTTGCATCCTTGGGTTGGTAAGATCCCCTGGAGGAGAAAATGACAACCCACACCAGTATTCTTGCATGGAGAATCCCATGAGCAGAGGCGCCTGGGGAATACCACAGTCCCTAGTGTTGCAAAGAGTCATACACAGCTGAGCATGCACACACTAGGAGCCTGAATAATAATATGTTGAACAAGTGAATAAATCATATCAGGTAATCTGCACAATCACCTTGTAAAATGAGTGGCTCATCACTGAAGTTTCAGGGCTGTAAAATTCTCTCTAAAGTAATATCTGGTTAAATCCTTGACTCTTGACACAATTTCTTGGTTCATACCTCTCAAAAGTTTCTTCACAGCAAGGTGACGGTTGGATTGATGTTAAAATTAAACTAAATCAATCAATACAGTCCTAACTCACCTTATAATGAAGTTACCATTCTACACGCCTCTGAGATCAAACTGCATGAGGACAAAGACTCAAAGATTTATTACTGCCAATGCAGAATAAGAACAACATGAGAACTGTAACCTAACTGGACTTAATTTCAGTTGTGCTGTTCTCTAGAGCCCTTTCCTAAAGAAGAAAATAANTAAAATTAAACTAAATCAATCAATACAGTCCTAACTCACCTTAAAATGAAGTTACCATTCTACACTCCTCTGAGATCAAACTGCATGAGGACAAAGACTCAAAGATTTATTATTGCCAATGCAGAATAAGAACAACATGAGAACTGTAACCTAACTGGACTTAATTTTAGTTGTGCTGTTCTCTAGAGCCCTTTCCTAAAGAAGAAAATAAATGAGAAGAAAATGTAAGTGAAAAGGAGAAGCCTTCCTCTGGGACACAAAGCAAGTGTAATCAAAAATGTAGGCAGCTGCCAATCACTTCTGCAGAATTTCAGAGCCTGGAGACTATGGGCACTCAGGGAAGAAGGTGGGTTGTTACTACAAGAATAGAGAACTATGTTGCCTAGAGAAACGATGCTGTTACAGCTGCTGGATTTGTGCATGTTATCCAATATTCACTTCAGAAATTCTGGTGAAACTTTGTATCAAGTCTCTGAGTTAAAATGAGGGCTTCCCAGGTGGTTCAGTGGTAAAGAATCCACCTGCCAATGCAGCAGATACAGAAGATGTGGGTTTGATCCCTGGGTTGGAAAGGTCCTTGTCTGGAAAATTCCATGGTCAGAGGAGCCTGGTGGTCTACAGTCCATGGGGTCACAAAGAGTCAGACACAACTGAGCACACACACCAAGTTAAAGTCACAGATAGGCGTTCATTTAATTCACTATTCTTATAAATATCTGTGATGAAACTCTTGGCTTTAATTGGCTTATTCCTATGGTTGTGAGAAAGCAAGAGTTCTCGGTTCTCTTTATAATAATTGTTACTTGGTAGTTTCACCACTCTCATAAAGAAAGTAGAGACTTCATGAAGGAGAGGTTATATGACATACCGCAGACGTGCAAAATCCCAATTCTGGTGGAAAACTGCACTGTTATTCTTAAGAAATCTTGATCATTATTAATATCAATAACTATTCAGCACCAATTCTGTGGAATGATTGAGGATGGAAAAAATCTATAACACAATTTGTCAGGAATATTGTACTCTCTGAAAAAGCAGAATACGTATGATTAACCAATCATTCATTATTACTTCCTAACAGATCCTGATTTCTATTGGTGAGATGACATATCAGGCTGCTTTCTAACTCAATGAGCTGCCTCTCTGTCATTATTTCTAATAGTTTGCTGTTCAGTTTTGTTTTTGCTAGATTTCTGATGTTCCTTTTAGCTTATGCTACCTAAAGTCAGTTTCTGTTGTTTACAATTAAAGAATCCTAACTGATTTTTAAACTAAGTCTTCCAAAGGCTCAGAATTAAAGCATGCTTATCTTTTACCCATGGAGATAAATTTCACTGTAAGAAATACTTACAGGTACAGAGTAATGAATGAAAAGATCTCTTCAGTCTTTTTATTCAGAAAAGAAAGGTGTGTTAACCAAGAGTCTTAGCATTATTAAAGATATGTAACTTCCTTGGTAGCTTAAAGAATCCTCCTACAATGCACAAGACCTGGGTTCAGTCCATGGTTTGGGAAGATTCCCTGGAGGAGGGCATGGCAACCACTCCAGTATTCTTGCCTGGAGAATCCCATGGACAGAGGAGGCTTGTGGTCACACAGCCGGACAAGACTGAGTGACTAAGCACAGCACACAGTAAGCATCACAGCGTAACTTCCAGTCTTCATTTGAGATTTCTGAAGTTGCCAACTGAATTTAAGAGCTTCCAGAAAGCGAAAAAGTCCTGTAAAGAACTTGGCTCTCTACATATCCATGAAAAAGAATGGATGGAGAAAACAGCTATGGAATCTCACTCTCAACCAAGAAAGCTCTGCCTTTCTCCATGCGTCTGAGGCCTTGGTGGGAAGCTTTCCAGAGGGGGGAGGAGCCGGATCTTTGCTGCAAGAATGCAAGACCCACTGCAAATACTGAAGTTGGTGTGGCTTATGGTAAGATGAAGATGACCCCTTCCTATGAGGCCACCACAAGAGAAAAACTTCAGCAGAGAAGGCTGGCCACTTGACACTGTAATGAGGGAAAAGCTGGCAATAGTTTTTGTTTACACTGGTTAAGTTGGGGTCAGAAGTTAATGTATTTGCTATAATTGCTCATTTTGGACAATGATTTCTGTCCCACAAATAGCTGTTAGAGTAGTTCAGTACTACAAGCAAACAGCAACATGGAGTAGCCACTATCAAAGACCTTAAGGGAACATCAGACATCTGCCCACTTACAATAATTCAAAGACAATTATTTACTGTCTTGCCTTGAGGCGACTAAAATTCTTGATTCTTTAGACCCTAGAAAGACCATAATTCTCTTATTTCAGTCTCAAGGACTATGAGGAACTGAAGCTTCACTTTGTATCATTTAGAGCTTGGCAAGCACTCATGTTCATCTACACTGGGAAATCACTTCTTTGGACCTTCTCTGATGCAGGTGATGAGCCCTGTATGATTAATACTTAGTGAACTAAACTTAACCTTCAATACTGGCAATGGCTCAGACCCACCATGTTTCCAATGAACCTTCTCTTAGTCGCTTTACCACAAATCCTGATAAGCAGACCTTTACTTGATAACTGAAGTTCACATCATAGATTTTAATTATACAATAATATATTTTAAGTAACAGATAGAGATTTGAGAAACAACACAACCCTGTTGTATTTTCTTTTCCCTTTGTCTCATTACATGAAACAAGTGGAAACTAATTATTCTGCTTCAGTATCAAGACATTCAATTCCATTTGAGATATGAAATATTTTGGAAAAAAAATGAATCTTATATCTATCTTCTTATTTGAAAAATAGCAAGCTATCGTCAGACTTTCCTCTCTTATCTATAGTTAATTTTCCTAAACTTTTTAGTTTGTCTTATTATTAGGACTTAGGTCACTGAAGGTGGGCTTCCCAGGTGGGGCTAATGGTAAAGAANATCAAGATATTCAATTCCATTTGAGATATGAAATATTTTAGAAAAAAAATGAATCTTATATCTATCTTCTTATTTGAAAAATAGCAAGCTATCGTCACACTTTCCTCTCTTATCTATAGTTAATTTCCCTAAACTTTTTAGTTTGTCTTATTATTAGGACTTAGGTCACTGAAGGTGGGCTTCCCAGGTGGGGCTAATGGTAAAGAACCCACCTGCAATGCAGGAGACCTGGGTTCAATCCCTGGGTTGGGAAGATCCCCCGGAAAAGGGCATGGCAATCCACTCCAGTACTCTTGCCTAGAGAATCACATGGTCAGAGAAGCCTGGTTGGCTATAGTTCATAGAATCACAAAGAGCTGGACATGAGTGAAGCAACTTAGCATGCATGCACACAGGGCATTGAAGGAGAGAGCAAGATCAGTTAAAAGTGAGTTTAAGGAAAAGTGAATATTGAGAACCAATGAGTCCTTTACAAGCATATCCTTACAGTCATAATTATAATTACACTTAATTGTATCCTGATTTACAGTTCACCAGGAACTCTGATCCTATTTCATCATGTACTCCATTTGGAAAAGGAGTGAATGCAGTCATTTAATTGTTTTTTAATTTTTTCATAATTAATACAAAAATGGTTAAAAATAGCAAGAGAATAAAAATATACCAACATATGGAAAATGGGTAGGTTTGTTTGTTTTGTTTCCTTAAATTACAGTTTATAAGCATTTCAGATTCACCACACATACACTCACATTTGTTAGTTGTTGTTACAGCAGCTATTATGCTAATGGATAAACAGATGGGAACATAACACAGGGCTTTTTAAAACCTGCTTTCTTTGGTTGTTCCTTCTGTGATTCTAGCTGTGCTGAGTTTAAGCAATGAGAATGTTAGGGAACTATTTATTTCACTGATACCGGGAAGAAGTAGCTAACATTTACTGAGTGCCTATTTTGTAGCAAACAGTACCTGAAATTTTTCCCATTTGCTGCTTGATTTTATCTTCACCAGAAATGTTGAGGTAGACATTATTTCTGTGTTATCTCCAAGGGAACTGAGCCACAGAGTTTGCCTAGCTTAATGAAGACTACCCAGCTCTTCTCAATGGCACCAGGCCCCAAATTCAAATATGTTTGACTCTGTGCTCTTTCGACCGCTTGCTAAACATCTTTTTAAAAGTAAAGTATCCCTGAAGGCAGAAGAGAATGAATACACACCCCTAGGGAGTCTGCGGGTATAGTTCAAAGGGAATCACAGCAAGTGTGAAATTTCTTTGAAGTTTCATCTTTTATCTTTAACATGCATACAGTCTACTCCATAATATATCTATATTTGTTTTAATACAAAATGTGTTTGTTTTCCCAAATCTTTAAGTGAAACTCAAGCCCCAGATATGCATTGTGTTTATCCTGTGGCTTTCTATATGCCTCTTGGGTATTCTGGTTTAAGAAGCGTGGCCGTTCCTGACACGACCTCTAAAAAATTAAGCACACAGTTTTATACCTATTGATTTTAACGTGAAATCTCAGTTTCCCACATTGGTTCGTCACAGGAGGCTGCCTTTTAAAATGCCCTTTTGACACTTCCACAGTACTCTATACCTCCCTATCAGAGCATTCATTATATTTATAATTATTTGCTCAAAGTCTGCCTTATAAACTATAAATTCCAAGAAGTAGGGAATCTTGGTGTTGGTTATTTCTATATTCCCAGCATCTACTCCATACTTAGGGAACAGTGACACCAAATATACTTTAGCTAAATAAATAATTGGAACATTTTACGAGCACAGTCTTTAAATATAGTCAGAGTAAGGAATGGGAGAGGTGAGATAACCTTGCCGCATTGCTCTAGGACTCAATGGATTTGATATTAAGGCACACGCTGGAGGTTCAAGAGTGGTGACTTCTAATTCTGATCACAGATTTGGTTTATTCAGTGGTTCTAGATATAGGACATAATAAAAAAAAAAAGATAAATAGTAATGAGAAGGTGGTAAACTTCTCAGTTTTCACATCCTCACCTGGAATGCACATANCTGATCACAGATTTGATTTATTCAGTGGTTCTAGATATAGGACATAATAAAAAAAAAAAGATAAATAGTAATGAGAAGGTGGTAAACTTCTCAGTTTTCACATCCTCACCTGGAATGCACATATGACCAGGAGTTTCAAAGCACAGGCATTCACCCTCGGGGTATATGTGCAAGCAACTCCCCTCTGAAGAAGAAACTCCTCACTTCCCACACAGCCCAAACTACAACAGTCTAGACCCAGGGTATATGCCAAACAGGTTTAGCAGATGACTGACTAGACTTAGTTCAGTTCAGCTCAGTTGCTCAGTCATGTCTGACTCTTTGCAACCCCATGGACTACAAGATACCAGGCCTCCTTGTCCATCACCAACTTCTGGAGCCTACTCAAACTCATGTCCATCGAGTTGGTGATGCGATCCAACCACCTCATCCTCTGTCGTCCCCTTCTTCTCCTGCCCCCAATCTCTCCCAGCATCAGGGTCTTTTCCAATGAGTCAACTCTTCGCATGAGGTGGCCAAAGTACTGGAGTTTCAGTTTCAGCATCAGTCCTTCAAATGAACACCCAGGACTGACCTCCTTTAGGATGGACTGGTTGGATCTCCTTGCAGTCCAAGGGATGCTCAAGATTCATCTCCAATACCACAGTTTCAAAGCATCAGTTCGTTGGTGCTCAACTTTCTTTATAGTTCAACTCTCACATCCATACATGACCACTGAAAAAACCATAGCTTTGACTAGATGGACCCTTGTTGGCAAAATAATGTCTCTGCTTTTTAATATGCTGTCTAAGTTGGTCATAGCTTTTCTTCCAAGGAGCAAGTGTCTTTTAATTTCAGGGCTGCAGTCACCATCTGCAGTGATTCTGGAGCTCCCTGAAATAAAATCAGTTTCCCCATCTATTTTCAATGAAGTGATGGGATCAGATGCCATGATCTTTGTTTCCTGAATGTTAAGCTTTTAGCCAACTTTTTCACTCTCCTCTTTCACTTTCATCAAGAGGCTCTTTAGTTCTTCACTTTCTGCTATTAGGGTGGTGTCCTCTGCTTATCTGAGGTTATTGATATTTCTCCTGGCAATCTTGATTCCAGTTTGTGATTCATACAGCCCAGCATTTCTCATGATGTACTCTGCATATAAGTTGAATAAGCAGGGTGACAATATACAGCCTTGACGTATTCCTTGACGTACTAATTGGAACCAGTCTATTGTTCCATGTAGTGTTCTAACTGTTGCTTCCTGACCTGCATACAGATTTCTCAAGAGGCAGGTCAAGTGGTCTGGTATTCCCATCTCTTTCAGAATTTCCAGTTTATTGTGATCCACACAGTCAAAGGCTTTGGCATAGTCACTAAAGCAGAAGTATATGTTTTCTAGAACTCTCTTGCTTTTTCCATGATCCAGCAGATGCTGGCAATTTGATCTCTGATTCTTCTTCTTTTTCTAAAACCAGCTTGAATATGTGGAAGTTCACGGTTCACATACTGTTGAAGCCTAGCTTGGAGAATTTTGAGCATTACTTTCCTAGCATGTGAGATGAATGCAACTATGCAGTAGTTTGAGCATTCTTTGGTATTGCCTTTCTTAGGGATTGGAATGAAAACTGACCTTTTCCAGTACTGTGGCCATGGCTGAGTTTTTCAAATTTGCTGGTATACCAAGTGCAGCACTTTCACAGCATCATCTTTTAGGATTTGAAATAACTCAACTGGAATTCCATCACCTCTACTAGCTTTGTTCAAAGTGATGCTTCTTAACACCAACTTGACTTCACATTCCAGGATGTCTGGCTCTAAGTGAGTTATCACAGCATCATGATTATCTGGGTTGTGAAGATCTTTTTTGTACAGTTCTGTGTATTGTTGCCACCTCTTCTTAATATCTTCTGCTTCTGTTAGGTCCATACCATTTTGTCATTTATTGAGCCTATCTTTGCATGAAATGTTCCCTTGGTATCTCTAATTTTCTTGAATAGATCTCCAGGCTTTCCCATTCTATTATTTTCCTATATTTCTTTGCACTGGTCACTGAGTAAGTCTTTCTTATCTCTCCTTGCTATTCTTTGGAACTCTGCATTCAAATGGGAATATCTTTCCTTTTCTCCTTTGTCTTTCTTTCATGGCTCTTCTTTTCACAGCTATTTGTAAGGCTGCCTCAGACAGCCATTTTGCTTTTTTGCATTTCTTTTCCATGGGGATGGTCTTAATCCCTGTCTCCTGTACAACGTCACAAACTTCCGTCCATGGTTCATCTGGCACTCTATCAGATCTAGTCCCTTAAACCTATTTCTCACTTTCACTGTATAATCATAAGGGATTTGATTTAGGTTATACCTGAATGGTTTAGTGGTTTTCCTTACTTTCTTCAATTTAAGTCTGAATTTGGCAGTAAGGAGTTCATGATCTGAGCTAGAGTCAGCTCCTGGTCTTATTTTTGCTGACATACAGCAAAGAGCTTCTCCATCTTTGGCTGCAAAGAATATAATCAATCTGATTTTGGTATTGACCATCTGGTGATGTCCCTGTGTAGTGTCCTCTTGTGTTGTTGGAAGAGAGTGTTTGCTATGACAAGTGGGTTCTCTTGGCAAAACTCTGTTTGCCTTTGCCCTGCTTCATTCTGTACTCTAAGGTCAAATTTGCCCATTACTCCAGCTGTTTTTTGACTTCCTACTTTTGCATTCCAGTCCCCTACAATGAAAAGGACATTTTTTGGGGCCGTGTTAATTCTAAAAGGTCTTGTAGGTCTTCATAGAAGTGTTCAACTTCAGCTTCTTCAGCATTACTGGTTGGGGCATAAGACTTGGATTACCATGATATTGAATGATTTGCCTTGGAAAGAGAAATCATTCCTTTGTTTTTGACATCACATTCAAGTACTTCATTTCAGACTCTTTTTTTTTTTTTTTTTTTTTTGGGACTATGATGGCTACTCCATTTCTTCTAAGGGGTTCTTGCCCACGATGATAGATATAATGGTCATCTGAGTTAAATTCACCCATTCCAGTCCATTTTAGTTTTCTGATTCCTAAAATGTTGATGGTCACTCTTGCCATCTCCTATTTGACCACTTCCAATTTGCCTTCATTCATAGACCTGACATTCCAGGCTCCCATGCAATATACCTCTTACAGCATTGGACCTTACTTCAATTACCAGTCATATCCACAACTGGGTGTTGTTTTTGCTTTGACTGCATCTCTTCTTTCTTTCTGGAGTTATTTTTCCAGTAGCATTTTGGGCACCTACCAACCTGGGGAGTTCCTCTTATCTTTTTGCCTTTTCATACTGTTCATGGGGTTCTCAAGACAAGAATACTAAATTGGTTTGCCATTCCCTTCTCCAATGGACCACATTTTGTCAGAACTCTCCACCATGACCCATCTCTTGGGTGGCCCTGCACAGCATGGCTCATAGTTTCACTGAGTTAGACAAGGCTGTGATTATGATTAGATTGGTTAGTTTTCTGTGATTTTAGTTTTCAGTCTGTCTGCCCTATAATGTAGTAGGATAAGAGGCTTATGGAAGCTTCCTGACGGGAGAGACTGACTGAGGGGGAAACTGGGTCTTGTTCTGACGGGTGGGGCCATGCTTGGTAAATCTTTCATCCAATTTTCTGTTGATGGGGGGAGCTGTGTTCCCTCCATGTTATTTACCTGGGGCCAAACTGTGGTGGAGGTAATGAAGATAATGGTGACCTCCTTCAAAAGATCCCATGCATGCACTGCTACACTCCTTGCCCCAACCTGGCAGCAGGCCACCAGTGACCCATGCCTCTGCTGGAGAGTGCTGGACACCCATAGGCAAATCTGGGTCAGTCCCTTGCGGGGTCACTGCTCCTTTCTCCTGGGTCCTAGTGCACAAGGTTCTGTGTGTGCCCTCCAAGAGTCTATTTCCCAGTCCTGTGTAAGTTCTGGCAGCTCTATGGTGGGGTTAATGGTGATCTCTGCAGTGGGCTTATGCCATATCCATGTCTGCGGCACCAAGAGCCCCGTCCCTGTGGCAGTCCACTGCTGACCCATTCCTCTACAGAAGACACTCAAACAGAGGAGCGAGCACTGGCTGCACGGTGCTAGAGAGGCGAGTAGCCAAGAGGAGATACTGCACATCCAAGGTCACGAATAGTGGCTGTACTTCACTGGACTGGCCATAAGGAGATACCCCATGTATTTCCTCACAGCTGCTCCAATGCCTACCATCTTACTGGGGTGTCCCTGACCTTGAATGTGGGGTATCTCCTTATGGCCAGTCCAGTGAAGTGACTAGACTCAAGCAGTACCAGATCAGATTCTTTTGATTTTTTTTTTTTTTTGGTCTGTAGAGACAGGAAGAGTCTTGTGTAGAGGTCTGGGAGTAGTTGTTAGTAGAAAGCTTGCTAAGAGTCTAGAAATTTGTGATCTTCATAGTGTGCCACATTACCAGATGAGGTGTCTCTGGGAATTCTTTGTATGTTCTCCTGGTAAGTCAGAAGCTCCATTCTTTACATTCTGTTAGGACTTTGCACAAGCCCTATGAATGCATTTTATTATTTAAGACTCTGTTTATCCCAGTTATACTTCTTTTAGTGAAGATATCTTGAAGACAAGTACTTCATCTTAATTACTTCTGTTTCCATAGCCTAGAGACTTGTACAGGAAATTGTTCAATGAATGTTTTTTGACTAACTGAACACATGAGTAATATCACCATTTTCTAGGGCTTTTTGGTTCTCATAAAGGTTATTGGAAGTGAGTATATATGCTCAGTTTCATTAAATCATTGCACAAATGAGTTAACTAATAATGGCATCTCACATGGCTAGAGCTACCGAAAGGCATTTGGTGTTTAATACCCTTAAATATTTGAGTTTGTGAGCCTCATGACATTGGTAGCACACCAGTTTTATTGAACGTAGAAGATTTTCTCTTTTTGATAAAAATGTCTTCTCTCTGCTGAAGCTCATAGATGATGTAAGTACAGACCTGAGACAGCATGGAGAAAAAAGAAATGCAATGAAATTGGTGTGGTGGTACAAGCTTCTGGCTATCCATAGAAAGAATATGTGAAATGGAGATGGCAGCTATGAAAGCTGTTTGAGATGGTACTTTTTGAAGATATTGGTGGAAGATGAGAAACAATGGCAAAAGTGGAGGAGGAGAAGGCAGTTTCAGGCCACAGATAAACCTCTGATTGGAGGATCTGCTTTTGCTTCTTGGTATCTGGCACAAGGCACCCGTCATGATTATTGACTAAATAATAATCTCATATCCCCATGGACCACTCTGCTGCTGCTGGTGTCCACAGGGTATATGGGAACTGTAAATCATTCCAAGGCAAGGAGTTGGTTAAAAAAAAAAGTTGCAAAATTAAAAACTGCCTGGGCATTTCCTTTTATATTCCCTGTCTTCCAAACCTCCTAAGCTGATAGGTTATAACCTAGGGAGGTTTCATCTCACCACACTACTCTCCTAAAGCCTTTAAAGGTAAAGCTGAGGCTTGAGGATTTCCCTGGGAGAGAGGGTATGTGGTGCTAGGAGTTCTTTGCATTAGGCTTCATCATCTCTCAACTTTCTAAACTGACTGCTACCATCACAGACTAAAAAGTTTGCTTAATATTAGGCTTAGGTCCCTCCCCAACATTAAGGATACAAAAAGAAGAGCTAAATGTGAAGTCTTAAGACAAAATAAATTGAGTCTTGATAAATAATACTATTATAAAAGAGAGGCAAAATGTGAACAACATGTGTTTCTATACCATCTAAAGTAGAATTAATCTACTTTCTAAAGCAGTTGCTGAAAGAGATAGACCAAAAATTTAGTCATTATGACAAATATATTAAAGAATATAAAGGATGATAATAGCAATAATAAACAAGTCAAAAAAATCACAAAAAGGTAAGTATAACAGTTGTATATGAACACTATAATAGTTGAAATAGAGACAACAGTAGATGAGACTTTAAGAAGAAGGTAAACTTAACTGGAAAAGGAAATGATGAATTGGAAGATTGAAACACAGCAGGAAAGGATCAATGAAAGCTAAAAATATTGCTAGAAGGAATAGCAGTACCAACATCAGAAAAATAGGAACTGAAGAAGAGAAAAACTAAAATGAGATATTTTGAAAACATTTGGAAATTCTGGAGATAAATTCAGAATTAATAAGATTAAAGATGTTAATTGAGAGAGTTTCTAGAGTGCTAGAAAGGACAAATGACAAAACCTAAATCTGAATACATTAGAGGGACATTAGAAAATATCAAAGTCCAAAGAAAGTCTATCAGCTTTCAAAAGAAAAGCAGACTACCTATGAAAGAATAAGAATTATTGGAGCCAGTCAGATCTCTCTTCAGAAGCAATAAAATCTAGACAATAATGGAACAACAGTTTAGTTTTAAAGGAAAAGAAGTCAGGAACCAAATTTGTAACCATCAAAATTTTCCTTTTGTTCCAAAGTGAAGGTACGCTGAAAATAGTCTTAGGTATATAAGATTCCATGGGCTTTGCCAAAAACACTCAAAAAACATTCCAGAAAAAGAGTCCCGGAGATTATTTTAGAAGTGTATAAAGTTGTGGTGGTACAGCTATTGCCAATTAAAATTTCAGGTAATATTAATATAATAGAAGAAGGGAAACCAAATTTGTATTGCAGTATGCTAAAATACTTGTGAGGAGCATGCACATACTGGTAGTATTAAGAAATAAATAGGGTTAAATAATTATATGTATAAACAGTAAGAGAAACCATTAAAAGGAAGAAAATAGAATATGTCATTTTTAAGCAAACAAAAGCGTTCTCAAGCTGCCTACTAAAAAATAAGTGAGTANAGCATGCACATACTGGTAGTATTAAGAAATAAATAGGGTTAAATAATTATATGTATAAACAGTAAGAGAAACCATTAAAAGGAAGAAAATAGAATATGTCATTTTTAAGCAAACAAAAGCGTTCTCAAGCTGCCTACTAAAAAATAAGTGAGTAAAAAAAGAGACAAGAAAGTATTATAAATGAATAATTTAAAATATAATAACAGAAATAATTTGATGCAATTCTAGATACAGTAAATTCAAATTTTTGAAACTATTCCTTAATGATAGAAATAATCAGATTATGTCTGGAAAACAGNAGAATTAGGAGTTACATATTATTGTCTCATAGAGAAGAATTCAGATATTTATTTTTCTACCATTCATGAATTTAACACATAAGCACCATGTCCCAGACAATAAGCTAAATTTTGAAAATGCAGTATTGAATAACATGGACACAGCACCTATTCTCAAGGAACTCATAGTAGTTGTTCTGAGTACTTATATTTTATTTTGTTCACGTAAGTTTTGGAGAATATTCAGCAAATGTGACTTTGATTGTTGCACAACTGCTATCAAAATGTCATCCTGGGAATAGTTAGCCAGCAGAGTTAGTTGTTCCCTAAAGTGAGTTTAGGATAATAAACCATTACAAGTGCCAGGATGAAGGCGCGCTGCATTCCTTAGTAGAGACGTGTCTTTTGATCTTTGTATTGCTGGTGCATATCGCAGCGGGCATACAGGCAGTGTTGACGGACTGTTTGCTGAACTGTCATCCTGTTTCTCATAGCTAGAGTATACACATTCAATTTACAGAACAGTGATGGTAGTTTATTTATATATAAGTTGGGAAGCAATAGTTTTCAGAAATAACTGTATTTCATATCTAGAAAAAGGTATCAATCAGAATACATATTCTAGATTTAAGTTAAAACAGTTTCAGAGAGAGGTCAGTTACTAATGTGACTATTCCACACCTGTTTTAGCTGGAGTTAATGAGGGCTTCCATAGTCTTGCTCTACCTAACAGTCAATTACTATAATAACTATTTGTGGATTGACAAATTAGTGATTTTAGCTCAGTGATTTTTCAGTATCATAGTTATTTAATTATAGGCCTTTGACACTCAAGAAGCTTCATGCTAATCTCTGATATTTCAACACTGAAAATGTCTTGAATATTTCTTGAACCCATCCCCTTCTTTCTCACATCATTCTTCCTTGATCTAAGCCAGTATTTTTCTGCCAGAGACTAGTGAGTGTCCCTTCTCTGCCTTGATTCTTCTGCATCTTCAACAACATAGCCAAGGTAACCTTCCAAATAAGCACATATGATCTGAACACTCATCTCCATAAAATCTTCTTGGATTTCCACTGCTTAAAAGACAGCATCTCAAATGCCTAACATTGTCCACAAAATCATCCCCAAGAAAAAGAAATACAAAAAGGCAAAATGGCTGTCCGAGGAAGCCTTACAAAGAATTATGAAAAGAAGAGAAGCAAAAGGCAAAGGAGAAAAGGAAAGATATACCCATTTGAATGCAGAGTTCCAAAAGAATAGCAAGAAGAGATAAGAAAGCCTGCCTCGGTGGTTAATGCAAAGAAATAGAGTAAAGAAATAGAATGGGAAAGATTAGAGATCACAGCAAGAAAATTAGAGATACCAAGGGGATATTTCATGCCAAGAAGGGCTCTATAAAGGACAGAAATTACATGGATCTAACAGAAGCAGAAGATACTAAGAAGAGGTGGCAAGAATACACAGAAGAACTGTACAAAAAAGATCTTCATGACCCAGATGAATGGCGTGATCATGATGGTATGATCACTCACCTAGAGCCAGACATCCTGGAATGTGAAGTCAAGTGGGCCTTAGAAAACATCACTATGAACAAAGCTAGTGGAGGTGATGGAATTCCAGTGGAGCTCTTTCAAATCCTGAAAGATGATGTTGTGAAAGTGCTGCACTCAATATGCCAACAAATTTGGAAAACTTGGCAGTGGCCATAGGACTGGAAAAGGTCAGTTTTCATTCCA
>SJYW01021238.1:750910-781233 GCA_006410735.1 Raphicerus campestris | reverse complement strand
GCCCTGTCCATGTGCCACCCAGGACTTAATCCCTTGACATTTCCTTCATCTGTATGCACTACTTTGATGAGCTCATTCGTTCTGACAAGCTGGTGACTCTTGAATGGAGACCTCTGGGCCCCAACAATGGCCTCATTCTCTGATTCACATTTCAGATGACACCAATGCTCATCATTTAATTTCTTGCCCCCATATGTGCTTGCACTGTCCCCTCTAACTGAAAGATTCTAGCCATTTCCCTGACTAATGTGTAGGACTAATATATATTTAGAAAGTTGTTTAGTAAACTACATATAGTTTATATTTCAAAATGTGGGTTTGTTCAGTTTTCAGTTAACCTTTTTGCTTTTTTTTAAAAATATCCAGACACATTCTAGGTGGTGTTAGACATAAACAAAAACTTATACTTGCAAAACAGAGTGTGGATTTAGAGCAGGGAAATGCTTTGGAAAGCCCCAAGGGGCTTTATTTCTATCTGGAGCTGATCCCAAAGAGGTCACAGAAGAGCTGACCTTTTTTCTCCATGGTGTCTATCGTCTCCTTCTGCCTTAGGTGCCTTGTTATGGTCTGAACTGTGTTCCTCTAAAATTCTTTTGTTGAAACCCTGTCTCCCACTAGGTTTATAGGGAGGGGGATAGGGTTTATAAGGAGGGACTGAGGTCATAGCGTGAAGCTCTAACCCAACAGACTGTAGTGTTTATAAGAAGAGGAAGAAAGACTGAAGTCTCTCTCTCTCTCTCTCTCTCTCTCTCTTATTTGAGGACACACAGACAAGTCAGCAGGCTGCAAGTCAGGAAGAGAATCTGAACTCTGCCAGAACCTGGATCTTGGATTTTTCCAGCCTCTAGAGCTGTGACAAAATTATTTTTGTTGTCTAATCCATCCAGTTTATAGTATTTTGTTTGTGGTGGTTTGAGTTGACTAATACACACTTTTCCAGGGCTCTGATGACATTCTTTCTTTTATTCTATCAAAACCTTTAGCCCAGTGCATTATAACTGCTTGTTTACTTTCCAGTCTTCTGCAAACAAACTGTGACATATTTGAGTTCAAGACACATTTTATTCATTTTTATTTTCCAGCAGTCAGAGTAGCTACATACTTTTGCCAATGAATTGACTTAAATACCAGACCTAGGAGAGGGATAGTTTCATGAAAGCTTAGGCCTGACTTAAAGTCTTACCCAGATAGAAAGTTAATTTCTACACAGAAGTAGGCCTTAGCAAAACCAATGAACAGGATGTTTTCTCCTTCTGCTTTTGTTTTTCGTATTTGCTGATAAAATTTCAATTAACTCCCATTTAGGAACCCAGAGTTTTGGCCTGAAAATAACAAAGAAGGAAATTTTCTCTGGAAGAAAGGTAAAGGGCAACTCTTACCAATTAAGCTTGTTAAAGATATGATTTTGAGTATGTAGGTGTCCTAATGACCCCTTTCAGAATTAGGAGTTACATATTATTGTCTCATAGAGAAGAATTCAGATATTTATTTTTCTTCCATTCATGAATTTAACACATAAGCACCATGTCCCAGACAATAAGCTAAATTTTGAAAATGCAGTATTGAATAACATGGACACAGCACCTATTCTCAAGGAACTCATAGTAGTTGTTCTGGTACTTATATTTTATTTTGTTCACGTAAGTTTTGGAGAATATTCAGCAAATGTGACTTTGATTGTTAGCACAACTGCTATCAAAATGTCATCCTGGGAATAGTTAGCCAGCAGAGTTAGCTGTTCCCTAAAGTGACTTTAGGATAATAAACCATTACAAGTGCCAGGATGAAGGCGCGCTGCATTCCTTAGTAGAGACGTGTCTTTTGATCTTTGTATTGCTGGTGCATATCGCAGCGGCTGGCATACAGGCAGTGTTGACGGACTGTTTGCTGAACTGTCATCCTGTTTCTCATAGCTAGAGTATACACATTCAATTTACAGAACAGTGATGGTAGTTTATTTATATATAAGTTGGGAAGCAATAGTTTTCAGAAATAACTGTATTTCATATCTAGAAAAAGGTATCAATCAGAATACATATTCTAGATTTAAGTTAAAACAGTTTCAGAGAGAGGTCAGTTACTAATGTGACTATTCCACACCTGTTTTAGCTGGAGTTAATGAGGGCTTCCATAGTCTTGCTCTACCTAACAGTCAATTACTATAATAACTATTTGTGGATTGACAAATTAGTGATTTTAGCTCAGTGATTTTTCAGTATCATAGTTATTTAATTATAGGCCTTTGACACTCAAGAAGCTTCATGCTAATCTCTGATATTTCAACACTGAAAATGTCTTGAATATTTCTTGAACCCATCCCCTTCTTTCTCACATCATTCTTCCTTGATCTAAGCCAGTATTTTTCTGCCAGAGGCTAGTGAGTGTCCCTCCTCTGCCTTGATTCTTCTGCATCTTCAACAACATAGCCAAGGTAACCTTCCAAATAAGCACATATGATCTGAACACTCATCTCCATAAAATCTTCTTGGATTTCCACTGCTTAAAAGACAGCATCTCAAATGCCTAACATTGTCCACAAAATCATCCCCAAGAAAAAGAAATACAAAAAGGCAAAATGGCTGTCCGAGGAAGCCTTACAAAGAATTATGAAAAGAAGAGAAGCAAAAGGCAAAGGAGAAAAGGAAAGATATACCCATTTGAATGCAGAGTTCCAAAAGAATAGCAAGAAGAGATAAGAAAGCCTGCCTCGGTGGTTAATGCAAAGAAATAGAGTAAAGAAATAGAATGGGAAAGATTAGAGATCACAGCAAGAAAATTAGAGATACCAAGGGGATATTTCATGCCAAGAAGGGCTCTATAAAGGACAGAAATTACATGGATCTAACAGAAGCAGAAGATACTAAGAAGAGGTGGCAAGAATACACAGAAGAACTGTACAAAAAAGATCTTCATGACCCAGATGAATGGTGTGATCATGATGGTATGATCACTCACCTAGAGCCAGACATCCTGGAATGTGAAGTCAAGTGGGCCTTAGAAAACATCACTATGAACAAAGCTAGTGGAGGTGATGGAATTCCAGTGGAGCTCTTTCAAATCCTGAAAGATGATGTTGTGAAAGTGCTGCACTCAATATGCCAACAAATTTGGAAAACTTGGCAGTGGCCATAGGACTGGAAAAGGTCAGTTTTCATTCCAGTACCAAAGAAAGGCAATGCCAAAGGATGCTCAAACCATTGCACAGTTGCACTCAACTCACACACTAGTAAAGTAATGCTCAAAATTCTCCAAACCAGGCTTCAACAGTACATGAACTGAGAACATCAGATGTTCAAGCTAGATTTAGAAAAGGCAAAGGAACCAGAGATTAAATTGCCAACATCTGCTGGATCATTGAAAAAGCAAGAGAGTTCCAGAAAAACAACTATTTCTGCTTTATTGACTATCCCAAAGCTTTTGTGTGGATCATAACAAACTGTGGAAATTCTGAAAGAGATGGGAATACCAGACCACCTGACCTGCCTCTTGAGAAATCTGTATGTAGGTCAAGAAGCAGCATTTAGAGCTGGACAGGGAACAACAGACTGGTTCCAAATAGGAAAAGGAGTATGTCAAGGCTATATATTATCACCCTGCTTATTTAACTTATATGCAGAGTACATCACGTGAAATGCTGGACTGGATGATGCACAAGCTGGAATCAAGATTGCTGGGAGAAATATCAGTAACTTCAGATATGCAGATGACACCACTCTTATGGCAGAAAGCTAAGAAGAACTAAAGAACCTCTTAATGAAAGTGAAAGTGGAGAGTGAAAAAGTTGGCCTAAAACTCAACGTTCAGAAAACAAAGATCATGGTATCTGGTCCCATCACTTCATGGAAAATAGATAGGGAAACAGTGGAAACAGTGACAGGCCTTATTTTGGGGGGCTCTAAAAGCACTGCAAATCATTCCTGGAGCCATGAAATTAAAAGACACTTGCTCCTTGGAAGAAAAGCTGTGACCACCTAGACAGCATCTTAAAAAGCAGAGACATTACTTTGCCAACAAAGGTCTGCTTAGTCAAGGCTATGGTTTTTCCAGTAGTCATGTACCGATGCGAGAATTGGAGTATAAAGAAAGCTGAGCACCAAAGAATTGATGCTTTTGAACTGAGGTGTTGGAGAAGACTCTTGAGAGTCCCTTGGACTGCATGGAGATCCAACCAGTCCACCCTAAAGGAGATCAGTCCTGAGTAATCATTGGAAGGACTGATGCTGAAGCTAAAATTCCAATCCTTTGGCCACGTGATGCGAAGAACTTACTTTGAAAAGACCCGGATCCTTTGAAAGATTGAAGGTGGATGGGGAAGGGGATGACAGAGGATGAGATGCTTGGATGGCATCACTGACTCAATGGACATGAGTTTGATTAAGCTCCCAGGAGTTGGTGATGGACAGGGAGGCCTGGAGTGCTGCAGTCTATGGGGTCACAAAGAGTTGGACACAACTGAGCGACTGAACTGAACTGTCCACAAAATACTCAGAACTTGGGCTCAGTCTTCTGTATAACCTCTTCCCTAACCCTCTGCTCCCACCTCATTATACTACCATCAAATATTTTTCTTTTCCTTTAAATTTTCAATTCTTTTATTTCTTAGACTAGGCCAGGCATGTGTGCTCAGTTGAGTATGACTTTGCGACCCTATGTACTGTAGCCCACCAGGCTCCTCTGTCCATGGGATTCTCCAGGCAAGGATATGGAATGGGTTGCCATATCCTTCTCTAGGGAATCTTTCCAACCCAAGAATCATACCAGTGTCTTCTGTGTCTTCTGCATTGGCAGGAGGATTCTTTTACCACTGAGCCACCTGGGAAATACACTTTATTTCTTAGGAAGTTTGCAAATTTCTTTTTCTGTATAACATAGTCCATTCTGGTTTCTGTTCAGCTAACATGTACTTTGTCTTTAATTTCAGTTCTATTACCATTTCTTTCCCATTAACTAAATTGGATCTTGCTATGATATACTTTCATAGTCCCTTCATATTTCCTTCACAGAACTTAATTTTAGATTGCAATTATATAATTTCTTAATGTGTAAACACAAATATTTATCTCCTCTTAAATAGCTTCAGATCATATCTCTAGTTTCTAGCACAATACTACTCCATGGAATAATTTACATATTTGGTATATGAATGGAGCAGCAAGAATCATTGGCACAAAAACAGGAAAGTTACATCCAAGAAGTGGATGAGCCCCTCTAGAATATGACAGTTGTGAAGAGAAAAGAGGATGGTACTATGTTTTCCATTCCTAGGATAAAGCAAACCTGAATTGATAATAGTAAAAAGCATGCTCATTAGTCAGGAGAATCTTAACAATTTTATTTAAGATTTGTGTATAATAAAAATTTTAAAACAACAAGACTTTATGACAAAAATACATAATCATAGATGATATTAACTTACAGCTTATTATAGTCAGTACTTAACATTCATGATTGCAGGAAATCTTTTCAATGACCCTGTGAAATAGGTATTGTTTGGCAGATGAACATAATAAAGAACAGTTTAAATGGTAGAGCTAGGGTCTGAAAACTACACACTCTAATTACAGAGTAGGTGGAGCCATCAAGTTATTGTGCTCATTTGAACACACAGAAAACTGCAATTTAAATCTCTCATATTTTATTAATTGCACCACTATATTTTGAGAATATACTATGAACCAGCTAGTCCAACAGGCCCTGAGGTTTAGGCACTGATCGAAAGAGACACCTTTACTGCTCTCAAATTGTTTATATTTTATTAAGGCAGGCAGATGAGAAACTTAAAAAGTAAATAAAATGATTTCAAATATTAATTTTTGTAACTAAAGAGTTTTCCCTGTGTTTGAATGGAACAGGGTACTGAGTTTGTTAGATTGGATGATCAAGGTAGGGATCTCTGAGACAAAGGTGTTTGAGCCGAGACTGGAATGATAAGAAGGGTCATACAAGTAAAAGTCTTGTATGACTTTAGATGATCTATGATCGGCTGTTGAGGAGACACGCCACATCCAAGGTAAGGAGCAGCAGCCGTGCTTTGCTGGAGCAGCCATGAAGAGATACCCCACAACCAAGGTAAGAGAAACCCCATTAAGACAGTAGGGGCTGAGAGAGGGCATCAGACGGCAGAGAGACTGAAAGCGCAATCACAGAAAACTAGCCAATCTGATCACACGGACCACAGCCTTGTCTAACTCAGTGAAACTCAGCCATGCCGTGTGGGGCCACCCAAGACAGACCAGTCATGCTGGAGAGTTCTGACAAAATGTGGTCCACTGGAGAAGGGAATGGCAAACCACTTCAGGATTCTTGCTTGAGAACCCCATGAACAGTNGGCTGAGAGAGGGCATCAGACGGCAGAGAGACTGAAAGCACAATCACAGAAAACTAGCCAGTCTGATCACACGGACCACAGCCTTGTCTAACTCAGTGAAACAGCCATGCCGTGTGGGGCCGCCCAAGACAGACCAGTCATGGTGGAGAGTTCTGACAAAATGTGGTTCACTGGAGAAGGGAATGGCAAACCACTTCAGGATTCTTGCTTGAGAACCCCATGAACAGTAAGAAAAGAAAAAAGAAAAGGCAAAAGATAGGGCGCTGAAAGATGAACTCCCCAGTTCGGTAGGTGCCCAATATGCTATGGGAGATCAGTGGAGAAATAACATCAGAAAGAATAAAGAGACAGAGCCAAAACAAAAACAGCACCCAATTGTGGATGTGACTGGTGATAGAAGCAAGGTCCAATGCTGTAAAGAGCAATATTGCACAGGAACCTGGAATGAAAGGTCCATGAATCAAGGCAAATTGGAAGAGGTCAAACAGGAGATGGCAAGAGTGAACGTCGTGATTCTAGGAATCAGTGAACTAAAATGGACTGGATTGGGTGAATTAAACTCAGATGACCGTTATATCTACTACTGTGGGCAAGAATCCCTTAGAAGAAATGGAGTAGCCATCATAGTCAACAAAAGAGTGCTGTACTTGGATGCAATCACAAAAACGACAGAATGATCTCTGTTCATTTCAAAGGCAAACCATTAATTATAACAGTAATCCAAGTCTATGCCCCGACTAGTAACGCTGAAGAAGCTGAAGTTGAACGATTCTATAAAGACCTACAAAACCTTTTAAAACTAACACCCAAAAAAGATGTCCTTTTAATTCAAGGGGACTGGAATGCAAAAGTAGGAAGTCAAGAAACACCTGGGGTGACAGGCAAATTTGGCCTTGGAGTACAGAATGAAGCAGGGCAAAGATTAACAGAGTATTGCCAAGAGAACGCACTGGTCATAGCAAACACCCTCTTCCAACAACACAAGAGAAGACTCTATACATGGACATCAGCAGATGACCAACACTGAAATCAGACTGATTATATTCTTTGCAGCCAAAGATGGAGAAGCTCTATACAGTCAGCAAAAACAAGACCAGGAGCTGACTGTGGCTCAGGTCATGAACTCCTTATTGCCAAAATCAGATTTAAATTGAAGAAAGTAGGGAAAACCACTCAGTCATTCAGGTATGACCTAAATTAAATCCCTTATGATTATACAGTGGAAGTGAGAAATAGATTTAAGGGACTAGATCTGATAGACAGTGCTTGATGACAGAGGTTCCTATGGACAGTGCCTATGGACAGAAGTTCATGACACTGTGCAGGAGACAAGACCAACCTCAAGAAAAAGAAATGCAAAAAGGCAAAATGGCTGTCTGAGGAAGCCTTACAAATAGCTGTGAAAAGAAGAGAAGCTAAAAGCAAAGGAGAAAAGAAAAGATATACCTATTTGAATGCAGAGTTCCAAAGAATAGTAAGGAGAGATACAAAGCCTTCCTCAGTGATCAGTGCCAAGAAATAGAGGAAAATAATAGCATGGGAAAGACTAGAGATCTCTTCAAGAGATTAGAGATACCAAGGGGATATTTCATGCAAAGATGGGCTCTATAAAGGACAGAAATTACATGGATCTAACAGAAGCAGAAGATACTAAGAAGAGGTGGCAAGNGCAAGAAGAGATAAGAAAGCCTGCCTCGGTGGTTAATGCAAAGAAATAGAGTAAAGAAATAGAATGGGAAAGATTAGAGATCACAGCAAGAAAATTAGAGATACCAAGGGGATATTTCATGCCAAGAAGGGCTCTATAAAGGACAGAAATTACATGGATCTAACAGAAGCAGAAGATACTAAGAAGAGGTGGCAAGAATACACAGAAGAACTGTACANGGAGAAGGGGACTACAGAGGATGAGATGGCTGGATGGCATCACCGACATGATGGACATGATCTGAGTGAACTCCAGGCGTTTGTGATGGACAGGAGGCCTGTCGTGCTGCGATTCATGAGGTTGTAAAGAGTCAGACATGACTGAGCCACTGAACTGAACTGAACTGAACTGAACTGAAAGGCAAAGGAGAAAAGGAAAGAGATACCCATATGAATATAGAGTTCTATAGAATAGCAAGGAAATAAGAAAGCCTTTCTTAATGATCACTTAAAAAAAAAAAACAGGAAAACAATAATAGAATGAGATAGACTAGAGATATCTTTAAGAAAATTAGAGATATCAATGGAACATTTCATGCAAAGATGGACACAATAAAGGACAGAAATGCTAGGGACCTAGGAGAAGCAGAAGATATTAAGAAGAGGTGGCAAGAATATAGAAAACTATACAAAAAAGGTCTTCATGACCCAGATAACCGCAATGGTGTGATCAGTCACCTCGAGCCAGACATCCTGGAATGCAATGTCAAGTGAGCCTTAGGAAGCATCATTACGAGCAAAGCTAGTGGAGGTGATGGATATCCAATTGAGTTATTTCATATCCTAAGAGATGATGCTGTGAAAGTGCTGCACTCAATAAGCCAGCAAACTGGAAAACTCAGCAGTGGCTACAGGACTCAAAAGGTCAGTTTTCATTACAATCCCAAAGAAAGGCAGTGCCTAATAATGCTCAAACTACTGCACAGTTGCACTCATCTCACACACTAGCAAAGCAATGCTTAAAATTCTCCCAGCCAGGCTTCAACAGTACATGAACTGTGAACTTCCAGATGTTCAAGTCTGAGCTAGAAAAGGCAGAGAGGAACCAGAGATCAAATTACTAACAACCACTGGATCATAGAAAAAGCAAGAAATCACAGAAAAACATCTCTCTGGCCTTATTGACTAAACCAAAGCCTTTGTGGATAACCACAAACTGTGGAAAATTCTTCAAGATATGGGNGATCAAATTACTAACAACCACTGGATCATAGAAAAAGCAAGAAATCACAGAAAAACATCTCTCTGGCCTTATTGACTAAGCCAAAGCCTTTGTGGATAACCACAAACTGTGGAAAATTCTTCAAGATATGGGGATACCAGACCACCTAACCTGCCTTCTGAGAAATCTGTATGCAGGTCAAGAAGCAACAGTTAGAACTGGACATGGAACAACAAACTGGTTCCAAATAGGAAAAAGGAGTACGTCAAGGCTGTATATTGTCACTCTGCTTATTTCTAATATGCTCAGGACATCATGTGAAATGCCAGGCTGGATGTAGCCAAGTTGAAATCAAGATTGCCAGGAGAAATATCTTTAACCTCAGATGATACCACCCTTATGGCAAAAAGCAATGAGGAACTAAAAAGCCTCTTGATGAAAGTGAAAAAGGAGAGTGGAAAAGTTGGCTTAAAACTCAACATTCAAAAAGCCAAGATCATGGGTTCCAGTCCCAACACTCCATGGGAAATAGATGGGGAAACAGTGGAAACAGTGTCAGACTTTATTTTGGGGGGCTCCAAAATCGCTGCAGATGGAAACTGCAGCCATGAATTTAAAAGATGCTTGCTCCTTGGAAGAAAAGCTGTGACCAACCTAGATAGCATATTAAAAATGCAGAGACATTCCTTTACCAACAAAGGTCCGTCTAGTCAAAGCTATGGTTTTTCCAGTAGTCATGTATGGATGTGAGAGTTAGACTATAAAGAAAGCTGTGCACCAAAGAATTAATGCTTTTGAACTGTGGTATTGAAGAAGACTCTTGAGAGTCCCTTGGACTGCAAGGAGATCCAACGTGTCAAGTCTAAAGGAAATCAGTCCTGAATATTCATTGGCAGAACTGATGCTAAAGCCGAAACTCCAATACTTTGCCACCTAATGTGAAGCACTGACTCACTGGAAAAGGCCCTGTTGCTGGGAAAGATTGAAGGCAGGAGGAGAAGGGGATGACAGAGGATGAGATGGTTGGTGGCATCACTGACTCAATGGACATGAGTTTGAGCAAGTTCCAGAAGCTGGCGATGGACAGTGAAGCCTGACGTGCTGCAGTCCATGGGGTCGCAAAGAGTTGCACAGGATGGAACGACTGAACTGAACTGAAATACATAATAGTATGTAACTTGAAATTCACAGAGCAAGTAGAAGTTAATACATTTAGGGATAAAATATCAAAACTAAAACTTTACCAATGATTAAAACTGAAGAAAAAAACATAGAGAAATGGGGAAAGCAGATGGTATAATCTAATTTTATTATTTCTCATAGTAAAAACTAAGTTTCCTAAGAAACAGGTGAGTAAATGCATTATATAAATTATTATATAAAGGTAACTACTAGAGCAAAAGTATATACCTTCTAGGCATCAATAGAAATAAAATATATGAATAAACTGGAAAAGTAAAAGACATTAAAAGTAACAATTATACTCCAATATAAAATAAAGAATAAAGAAATAAATCAATATTGTAGAACCAAGACTAAATCTATCAGTCACATCAGTAATGCGAGCTTATAACATATTACAAGAAAAAATTTTTTAGTTTGGCTAACAAAGCAAAATGGTCCAACTCAAGACCATGTAAAGAAATATACTTAAAGAAATTTAGATGGTTAAAATGAAAGTAATTGGCAAGGAAATAACATGCAAATATAATAACAAAGGAAATATGACTCATGATTTTAATAACAGATAAAATAGAATTCAGGCCAAAAAAAAGCATCTTTCTTTGGAGCATTATGCTCATTCTATATTTTAAATGAAGTTCTTCCTTATTTTAGAGTTTCAACTATTTGGGAAGAATTCAAGTCAATATAAAGAAAGCAAATGATTGAATGAATTTCCTTGCATCTATCTCTCTAGCTTCAACAGTAACAACATTCCAGCATTTTTATTTTTTCTGTCCTTATACCCACTCTCCAAATTCCACTTCATTATTCATTACTATTGAATGCATTTTTTAGTTAATGCATATATGTAATAAATTTAAATCCACAAACTGTGACTAATTTTGACAAATGGATGCACTTCTTTAACTCACATCACATCAAGATACAAAATATTTCTATCATCTTGGAAAATTCTCCTATGTCTTTTTAAATCTATATTCCCCTAACCCCATAGACAACAACTACTATTTCAATTAAAATACATATGTAGTTAGGTTTGCCCATTCTAGGACTCATATACATAAAATCACAGAGTATATGCTTTGACTCAGCACATTATCTGTCACATTTCATTTATGACACTGGAAATGCTAGTAGTTATCCCTTTTGATGACTTAGTATTATTCACAGAATAAATATTCCTTGTAATCTTCTTTTTTCTTGTAAAGGTATATTTGGATTGTTTCCAGCCTCTGGTTACTATGAATAAAGCTGGCATAAATATTCTTCAACAAAAATCATTTTAATGGACGTTTGTTTTCATTTCTATTGGATCAGTATCCAGTAGTAGCATTTCTGTATGTTAGGAATATACATATTTATCTTTCTAGGAAACTACTGAACCTTGTTCCAAAGTGGTTGGGTCATTTACACTCATATCAGCAAAGTATGAGAGTCAAGATGCTCTACCCGCCCAGTATTTGGGGTTGTCTGTCTTTTAATCATATCTATCCTAATGTGTATAGAAGTAGCTGATTGAGACTTAAACTTATTTTTCCTGATAACTAATAATTCTGGGTACTTTTTCATGTGCCAGATTAAAAATTATTTTTCATATTTTCTTTGTTGACAACTATATTTTTTCAGTGTTTAATCATGTATATATCAGATCTTCCAAATTCATCTTTATTCTTGCCTCTATTTTTAAAATTTCAGTTCTTTCTTAAGTTATACTAACTCATATTTTACATCCACATCTTTTATTGGCATATTCCCATTAGGCTATTGCATCCCTTTTTTGTATCATTACTTTGCAAGAAGAAATATTAATATTTCAGTATCTTTTTAAATGATGTTCATGCTGCTAAGTCACTTCAGTTGTGTCCGACTCTGTGCGACCCCATAGACGGCAGCCCACCAGGCTCCCCTGTCCCTGGGATTCTCCAGGCAAGAGTACTGGATTGGGTTGCCATTTCTTTCTCCAATGCATGAAAGTGAAAAGTGAAAGTGAAGTCGCTCTGTCATATCCTGCTCTTAGCGACCCCATGGACTGCAACCTACCAGGCTCCTCCATCCATAAGATTTTCCAGGCAAGAGTACTAGAGTGGGGTGCCATCGCCTTCTCTGAGAACACTGTGCTGTACACTTGAAACTTACATGATATATATGAGTGTATGGTGTATACTCTTTTTCAGATTATTTTCCTTCTTAGGTTATTACATAATATTGAGTTGAGAGTTTCCTGTGTTATACAATAGGTCTTTGAAAAGTGAAAGTATTAGTCACTTCATCTTGTCCAACTCTTTGAATCCCATTGACTGTAGCCTTGCCAGGCTCCTCTATCCATGGAATTCTCCAGGCAACAATACTGGGGTGGGTAGCCAATCCCTTCTCCAAGGGATCTTCCCAACCCAGGTATCTTGCATTTCAGGCAAATTCTTTACCGTCTGAGCCACCAGGAAAGCCCAATAAGGACAGTAGGTCCTTATTGGTTATCTATTTTATATATGGTAATGTGTATACGTTAATTCCAGCCTCACCATTCAGCCCTCTTAGTCTCAACTTTAACATACTCCATGAAAATAATTTTCTTATGAGAGAAATTTAACCTGTTTTTCTGTTACTTTCTTTTGATTCTTGAAGCATACGTTTATCAGTCATTTCTGGGTTATATTTTGAGTACTTAATTTTGAAATTATTGAGTATTTTCTGTACTATTTACTCGTAGGTGTTCATAATGACAAGCTGGAATTTGCCTAAATTTTCCTAAGACTCAGGATTTGGGGAGAAAATTTGTTTATACTTGACCCAGTGAGGATAACTGTAATATTTCCCTCCCTTCCCCCATCTTCTATTTTGTTTCATGAGACAGACTATTTTCAACTAGAGCATATCATTCAGCCTGCCTCTACCTCTTAAAACAAAACTGAAATATGCAAGTTAGTACTGTTGATACATACACCCACCTCTGATGATGCAAAGATCAGAAAGTGACTTCAGAAAAATATTCTGATATTGTGAGATCTGTAGTTTCTGTGTTCTCGTCACACTGCTGTTCCATTACCACTGCTAATGGAAACTCCTCACCAACTCCAAAATTTGGGGCTCTAGCTGTCTCCTGGTCTTACTAAAGGCATATTTTATGCTATTGTTTCCTAGTTTCTTTTCTGCTTTCAATAAGTTCTAAGAAAAAAGAGGGAGATGCTAATCTAAGCTGTCATCTTCAAACTGACAGTGGTATTTTTAAAAATTTTTTTTCAAAAAAAAAGTCCTATGTCAGTATCTGCCCTCTTTCTCCTTATTTTGTCTTTTAAAAAATTATTTACATTTTTTACACACTTCTGGTATGAGAGTCAAAATTTTGAAAAGCACTGTGTGAGACAATCTATAGGAGTCTTTCCAGTTTTAATTTTTAATTTTCCAGTGGTGAGGATGATCTGTTTTCCTTCCCACCAGTAGTGGGGATAAATGAATACAAGCTGTCATTTGTCATAACAAAATGCTTTCTGGGGGCTGAGCCATGGCTTGGTGAAGACTTTCTTCTGCTTGGCTCCTAAAAGCTTAAGTCCTGGCAGAGTCTATAGTCTAGAGACAGTGTTGCTATTATTTGTCTGCTACAGATGTTTAGTTGTGTTTATTTGAAGTAGCAGAGCAAATTTCTTCACCAGTGGCCACATAAACTGTTTGAGCTTTAAATTCATTCATTAGGTCAATTACTAGTGGATATTTTGGGAGACTGAATGAGTGTGTGCGTGTGCGTGTGTGCATGTGTGTGTGCATGCATACTGATGGTCACTAGGGAGCTGCTCTCCCTCTGATATTAGATTTTATAGGTTCACTTGAAGCATGAGTTATATATTTTAGAAAAACCAATATTTTAAAAAATAAATATTTACAATCATCATTTGACAAAGGGGTATTTTTGTGGGTGGCTTCAAATGATGAACTACCCTAGTGCATTTCAAGAAGTGATGTTTCACCCACACCCCCCACTCAACTTTACTAATAAAAATTTAAGTATACATCAGCTGTGTACTGTACACATACACATGTATATCGATACATCTAGTACTTAAGAGACCCTGCAATATTGCTTACAACTAAGAAACTTCTATTTGATATAAGGCAAGTACTCTCACTTGAGCTAAAAACAGTCAGAATATACACAACAGCACTGCCTTTCCTAGCTTTCAAGTGCTCTCATCAGTGACTGAAATTAACTAATGATCCAGGACTATGAATGCCTCTTGGTACACGGATAGTGTCATATTAAAATGTGTTTAAGGTGGCCCTGTGGTGCAATGGATAACACATTGGACTTTTAGAATGTGTTTAAAGAAGGATAAAACCTTGCTGCTTGCTTGATGTGCAACACCTTTTTCCAAGCACAAAAGACAAAGGATGATCTTAGTTGTACTTAACATCTAGAAATTAATTGTTCAGACTATATTACAAAGCTTCAATAATTAAAACAGTTTGGTACTGGAACAAAAATAGAAATATGGATTAATGGAAAGGGATAGAATGTCCAGAGATAAACCCATGCACCTATGGTCAACTAATCTATGACACAGGAGGCAAGAATATACAATGGAGAAAAGATACAGTCTCTTCAATAAGTGGTGCTGGGAAAACAGGACAGTTAAATGTAAAAGAATGAAATCAGAACCCTCTCTAACACTGTGCATAAAAATAAACTCAAACTGGAATTAAAGACCCGAATATAAGGCTGGATACCTTAAAACTCTTAGAGGAAAACATAGGAAGAATACTTTCTGAGATAAACTGCAATAGTGTCTTTTTTGATCCATCTTCCAGAGTAATGAAAATAAAAACCAAATAAACAAATGGGACTAGTTAAATTTAAAAGCAAAGGAAACCATAAACAAGATAAAAAGATGATGCATAGAATGTGAGAAAATATTTGCAATCAAAGCAACCAACAAGGTATTAATCTCCAAAATACATGAACAGTTCATGCAATTTAATATAAAAGCAAAAACAAACAACCCAATCAAAATATAGCCAAAAGACCTAAACAGACATTTATCCAAAGAAAACATATAGATAGTGAAAAAGAACATGACAAGATGCTCAATATCACCATTTACTAGAGAATTACAAATCAAAACTATAATTAGGTATCAACTCACACCACTCAGAATGGCCATCATCGATAATCCACAAACAAGCAATGCTGAAGAAAGTGAACGTCACTCAGTTGTGTCCAATTCTTTAGAACTTCATGGATTGTAGCCTGACAGGCTCCCCTGCCCATGGAATTTCCACACAAGAAATACTGGAGTGGGTTGCTATGCCCTTCTACAGGAAATCTTCCCAACCCAAGGATTGAACCCAGGTCTCCTGTATTGTAGGCAGATTCTTTACTGTTTGAGCTACCCAGCAAGACAAATGCTGGAGAGGATGTAGATAAGACAGGGAACCTTCTTACACTGTTGGTGGCAATGTGAAATTGATAAAGCCAGTATAGAGAACAGTATGGAGGTTCCTTAAAAAAAAAAGAAAACTAAAAATAGAACTATCATATGATCCAGAATCTCACTCTAGGGCACATATATGGAGAAAACCATAATTCAAACAAATACATGCACCCTAAAGTTCATTGCAGCACTGNATTGATAAAGCCAGTATAGAGAACAGTATGGAGGTTCCTTAAAAAAAAAAGAAAACTAAAAATAGAACTATCATATGATCCAGAATCTCACTCTAGGGCACATATATGGAGAAAAGCATAATTCAAACAAATACACGCACCCTAAAGTTCATTGCAGCACTGTACAATAGCCAAGACATAGAAGCAACCTAAATGTCCATCAACAGAAGAATGAATAAAGGAGATATGGTACATATACAAAATATTACTCAGCCATAAAATTAACAAAATAATGCTATTTGCAGCAACATAGATGGATTTGGAGATTGTCATCTGAGTGAAGTAAGTTAGACAGAGGAAGACAAATACAATATAGAAGTGATGTATGATATAAATACCATATAATAAGTAATAGTATGGATTCTAAAAAAAAACTAATACAATGGAACTTATTCACAAAATGAGTTCACTTATATATGGAATCTAAAAGAATGGATACAGTTGAGCTTATTCACAAAACAGAAGTGGAGTTACATATATAAAAATTAAATGTATAGTTACTAGAGGAGAAAGTAAGGTGCGGAAAGATAAATTGGGAGCATGGGATTGACATATGCAGGCTACTATATATAAAATAGATAACTAATAAGGACCTACTGTATAGCACATAACAGTGTATAGCACTCTGTTATGACCTATATAGACAACTTTAAAAATAGTAGATATATATGTATATATAACTAATTCACTTTATACCTGAAATTAACACAATATTATAAATCAACTATACTCCAGTAAATTTTTTTTAAAAAGAAATTAATTCCTCAGATATTCTGCAAGACTGATCCATAGTAAGAAAATTCTGGAAAGATTTCCCTATAAACTTACTCCCAAATTTGCTAGTATGCAATAATAGATAATGTACCTCTCCAGGCACAGAATATTAACATCTGTTCTATTGGGCATCTCTTTCACAGTACCAGGGGAAAGTCAAGGAAAAGAAAATACTATTAATACATGCTGAGAGCCAGTTCTATCTCCAGAATTTTTCATTTGTTATCTCACTGAGTCCTAAAGCAACCAATACAATGCAGAGTAGAATTCCCTTAGTATATGTTAAAAGGCCCTTTTTGTTTCTATGCTATTATTGTCTGAAGAGAGACAGAATTAGTCACTTGAAGTTTTGAGCTCTGCATTATGAATACTGCAAAGAGATCCTGAAGATCTTGAGGGGGTGATGCTACCAAGAAGTCTGTAAAAAATCCCTGTGGCTTGCACTGTGTCTTAAGATGCTATCCACATAAGCATAACTGAATCAGAAACTTTTTATTGACTAAATCCCAAATTGATTCAAAACCTCTGATACGTCTTGTGCCTTTCTTTTACCTCTGCCTTACACTCAGGACTAAAGTTTTAGTTTCCTTATTAAACACTTTTCTATCCTTTGCATATGTTCCCCACTCAAGAATGCCTATGGAGTAAGCTGTGATCAGTTCAGAATCTCTCTATTCATTTGTGACCTGAAGACTGATACATGAGCATTCTCATTTTCACTTTGAGTGGGAAAGTGGGGCTGAGGGGTGTGGGTCAAGTATTGCTCCTTTCTAACTGGTTTTGCAACCCATCCAGCTATCTACCACTTCTCTCAGGCTTCCCAGATATTATACAGGATTGTTCTAGGCAAATGTACATTCTTTTTTGTTCTTTAAAATCAAATCTTACCCCATAGAATCTAAGCCATTTTGACCCTGTTTACAATTTTTCACCTATGCAACCATCCCCAATGACCAAAGTTAGGTCCAAGGTGACTCTAACCTCTTTCTATAGATGTAGAGCGAAGCGAGTTCTTTCTCCCAAGAACTTAAAATCCTGAATGGAAAAGCAACAACTAATTCATCTCTATGCCAGTTCACAACCTTCCATTATTAGACTTCTTCAACTATATTGGTTCATACTATTCCAGTGTTTAGTTCAATATTTGTTAAATTCCATGAGCTATCCAAAGTTGCTTACAATATATTCCTTTTTGTGGTTTAACTTAGTCATCATCTATTTTAATTATTCGTAAAAAGTATGTCTAAAATAGTGCATCCACTGATTCTTGATATGGTTTACTATTCTGCTAAGTGGAACCAAGCAACAGAAAGGCAACCTCCTTTTTTTTTTTACTGTCTCCTTTAAAGCCCCCAGTCTACAGTAAATCCTAAACCTCAGTTACATGACAGATTCACCTTGGCTTCTGTTGTGTCTCCAAGACTATGTCCCTCCTAAGGAGAAGGCTCCAAACATCCCTGGCAGCCTTGATAATGCTGCCTCTTTAACACTGCCCACAACTGGAGAAGTCCGAGGGCAAGAAAGGGTTTTGATGATCCCTTTCTGCATCCTCCTGGGAGACTCAGTTTCCTCAGGCTCTGTTATAGCTTAGACAGGAAGAAAGTGAAACTGTATCACTGTTCTGAGCTTTTATGGACAGCTTTATTATGTGACATTAAAGGGGCCTTACCTGGGGAGGAAGGTTTAGGATAGACACAATACTACTCAATTATTTCCAAGTGCCTTAAAAAAAATCAGTTACCTCATCATTATGTCATACTCACTATGCATTAAGATATATATTGACAAACCCAGTCAGGTGATACAGTTCTAAACCATCTTTTACCAACAGCATGTAAATGATCATACTATTCATATTGTATTGGTTGGACAACATTATATTTCAAATTTGGACTTCTCCCCTCACTTATCTGTGGGCACCCACTCTGAAGTCTACACTGGCCCCTGGGATCTCTCCAGCCCTTGGCTCGTCTTTTCCTTAAACTGATGCCATTTCCAGTTTCTTTCCTTGTGAAGGCAAAATGGCTTATAATATCAACACTTAGACCTAAGTCTTGGGCTTGAAATTCACTGTCCCAAGTGGAATTCCAGGCCCATATTTGAGCCAATCACCATTGCTAACAACACAGACTATGTCTTATGTCATATTCCCAGAAGTTGGGATTTGGGTCAGTTCAGTCCAATCACATGTGTTAAATGGGGGATATTTCCATCAGAAGAGGGAAAATAGATGATGCTAACAGGCCAATAAGTAAATAAATAAAAATCAAGCAAGTGGTGATAGTACCGGGTGGCTAATTAGAGAAAATTATTGGGAAAAAATATTTTTGATGCACTAACTTGAAATTCCAAGGATAGAAGCTTTGTTTACCATAATTGCTAAAATTGCTTTTATTAATAATATGCCTCTGTGTGTATACACACACAGATACATGCATGCTATGCATGCTAAGTCACTTCAGTTGTGTCTGACTCTGTGTGACCCTATGGACAGCTGCCCACCAGGTTCCCTTGTCCATGGGATTCTCTAGGAAAGAATACTGTAGTGAGTTGCCATTTCCTTCTCCACAGATATACATGTATAACCAGTTTTATGTATGTGTGTTATATGTACACATATATGCATTGTATGTACACATGTACATTATATGTGAACATAGAAACATGAATAATATCTATGACTTATTAAGTGATTAATTTATATTCTATCTATTTCTCCAGTGTAAGACTTGTATACTTCTCAGGCAAAAGAGTAAATTTTTAGTCTGTTTTTGTAACTCATATAACTCAGCGAGGCCACAGTGTTGTACAGAAGAAGCCAATTCTGACTCCATGTTGGAACTGTTTGTTTGACTTGCTTTTGGTTGTTTTTGTTATTATAATCATACATAATGGCCTGCCTCAGAATTCTGCCCCTCTGCCTGACTGTTAAAGTGTCTTTGTTCAGAACCCTGTCTATCTGTAGATAGCAGGAAAGAAGAAATTAACACATCCCCTCCTGAGGCTTGCCATTCTGGGAGATGTTTGCCAGATTAATGACCTTTTTACTTTGTTTCCTCAACTCCCCTTATCTCTGATCTATAAAAGAACTTAGCATCCAAACTCCAATAAGATGATTACTTTGAGGCACTAGCCTGACATCATCTTGGTCAGCCATCTCCCCAAATAAAGTCTCTTCCTCGCCTTAACCCCTCAACTCTCAGATTCATTAACCTGTTGTGTGGCTAGCAGAGTGAGCTTGGACTTGGTAACAAAAGGACTGGAAAAGGTCAGTTTCATACCAATCCCAAAGAAAACCAATGACAAAGAGTGTTTAAACTACTGAACATTTGCACTCATTCCACATGCTCACCAGGTTATGCTCACAATCTTTCAAGCCACGCTGCAGCAGTATGTGCACCAAGAAATTCCAGATGTACAAGCTGCGTTTAGAAAAGAGAACAACCAGAGATCAACTTGACAACATTTGTTCCATCATGGAGAAAGCAAAGGAATTCCACAAAAAAACATCTACTTCTGTTTTATCGACTATGCTAAGGACTCTGCCTATGTGGATCACAACAAACTGGAAAATTCTTAAAGGGGTGCGCATACCAGACCACCTTACCGTCTCCTGAGAAACTTGTATGTGGGTCAACAAGTAACAGTTAGAGNTATATATGTATACAAGAGATTTCTGTGTATTTATTTTGTAACCTGCAACTTTGCCAAATTCATTGATGAGTTCTAGAAGTTTTCTAATAACATCTTTTAGGATCAGTCAGTTAAGTTCAGTTACCCAGTCATGTCTGACTCTTTGCAACCCCATCGACCACAGCATGGCAGGCCTCCCTGGCCATTACCAACTGCCAGAGTTTACCCGAACTCATGTCCATCGAGTCGGTGATGCCATCCAACCAACTCATCCTCTGTCGTCCCCTTCTCCTCAGGCCCTCAATCTTTCCACAGCATCAGGGTCTTTACAAATGACTCAGTTCTTCACATCAGGTGGCCAAAGTATTGGAGTTTCAGCTTCAACAGCAGTCCTTCCAATGAATACTCAGGACTGATCTCCTTTAGAATGGACTGGTTGGAACTCCCTGCCATTCAAGGGACCCTCAAGAGTCTTCTCCAATACCACAGTACAAAAGCATCAATTCTTCAGTACTCAGCTTTCTTTATAGTCCAACTTTCACACCCATACATGACCACAGGAAAAACCATAGCCTTTACTGGATGGACCTTTGTTGGCAAAGTAATGTCTCTGCTTTTTCATAGGCTGTCTAGGTTGGTCATAACTTTCCTCCCAAGGAACAAGTGTCTTTTAATTTCATGGTTGTAGTCACCATCTGCAGTGATTTTGGAGCCCCCCAAAACAGTCAGCCACTGTTTCCCTATCTATTTGCCATGAAGTGATGGGACCAGATGCCATGATCTTTGTTTTCTGAATGTTGAGCTTTAAGCCAACTTTATCATTCTCCTCTTTCACTTTCATCAAGTGGCTCTTTAGTTCCTCTTCACTTTCTGCCATANATCACTCTCCTCTTTCACTTTCATCAAGAGGCTCTTTAGTTCCTCTTCACTTTCTGCCATATGGGTAGTGTCATCTGCATATCTGAGGTTATTGATATTTCTGCCGGCAATCTTGATTCCAGCTTGTGCTTCTTCTAGCCCAGCGTTTCTCATGATGTACTCTGCATATAAGTTAAATAAGCAGGGTGACAATATACAGCCTTGACATACTCCTTTTCCTATTTGGAACCAGTCAGTTGTTCCATGTCCAGTTTGGACTGTTGCTTCCTGACCTGCATAAAGATTTCTCAAGAGGCAGGTCAGGTGGTCTGGTATTCCCGTCTCTTTCAAATACTTCAGATACTTCTTTCAGATCCTTTCAGATACTCTTTCTGTACTTCTATGTATAGTGTCATGTCATCTGCAAACAGTGACAGTTTTACTTCTTTTCCAGTTTGGATTCCTTTTGTTTCCTTTTCTTCTCTGATAGCCATGCCTACAACTTCCAAAAGTGTGCTTAATGAAGGTGGCAAGGGTGGCCACGCTTGTCTTCTCCTGCTCCTTGTCGTAGAGGAAACAGTGTGTCACCATTGAGAACGATGTTAGCTGTGGCTTTGTCATACATGGCCTTTATTATGTTGAGGTAGGCTCCCTCTACAGTCACTTTCTAGAGAGTTCTTTGTCATAAATGGGGGTTAACTTTAGCAAAATCCCTTTCTGGACCTATTGAGATGGCCATGCAGCTTTTATTCTTTAGTGTGTTAATGTGGTGCATCACACTGATTGATTTGAATATACTGAAGGATCTTTGCATCCTTGAGATAAGTCCCACTTGACCAGGGTGCATGATCCTTATATTGTGTTGTTGGATTTTGTTTGCTAGTATTTTCTTGAGGATCTCAATGTCTATGTTTAGCAGTGATATTGACCTATAATTTTCTTTTTTGCGGTATTTTTATCTTGTTTTATTATCAGGGTGATGGTGGCCTCACAGAATGAGCTTGGGAATGTTTCTTCCTCTGTGATATCTTTGGAAGATTTTCAGATGGGTCAGGGTTAACTCTTCTATAAATGTTTGATTGAACTTGCCTGTGAAGCTGTCTGGTTCTGGATTTTTGTTTGTTGGGAATTTTTAAATCACAGTTTTAATTTCACTGCTTATGATTGGTCTGTTCATGTTTTCTATTTCTTCCTGTTCAGTCCTGAAAGAATTTCTGTTTACTCTATCTAGGTTATCCATTTTATTGATGTATAGTTGTTTGTAGTAGTATGATCTCCAGTGATGNCATGTTTTCTATTTCTTCCTGTTCAGTCCTGAAAGAATTTCTGTTTACTCTATCTAGGTTATCCATTTTATTGATGTATAGTTGTTTGTAGTAGTATGATCTTCAGTGATGGGTGGTGCTGTGTTCCACCCTTGTTGATTGATCGCCCTGAGGTGTCCCAGCACTGGAGCCTACGGGTTGCTGGGAGGGGTCAGGTCTTGATGAGAAAATGGTGATCTTCAGAAGGGATCATGCCAATGAGAACTGCTGCCAGTTTCTTTGCCCCACAGTGAGCCTTGGATGCTCCCTGCTTCTGCAGGAGACCCTTCAAGACCAGCAGGTAGGTCTGGTCTGGGCTCATATGAGGCCACAGCTTATTTTAACAGGTCTAGGTGTACACAAGACCTTATATACAGCCTCCAAGAGTGGAGTTTCTGTTGTCCTCAGTCCTGTGGAATTGCCAGGATCAAACACCACTGGCTTTCAAAGCCAGGTTCTCTGGGGGCTTCTCCTCCTGTTGCCAGATCCCCAGGCTGGGGAACCTGACACGGGCTCAGAACTTTCACTATGGTGGGCAAACTTCCGTGGTAGAATTGTGTTCCAGTTTGTGGGTCACTCACACCTCAGGTATGGTATTTGATTTTATCCTGATTGTGCCCCTGCTTCCATCCTTTGGCAGCTGCTTCTTTGTCTTTGGAGGTAGAATATCATTTTTTGATAGGCTCCAGCATTGCTGAGATGATGGTTGTTCAGCAGTTAGTTGTGATTCTGGTGTTTTCATAAGAAAAAGTGAGCTCTTGTCCTTCTATTCTCTCATCTTGTCTCCATCTCTTATTATTTGTTTTTTAAATTTAGTCCGTGTGAATCACATCAAACAATATGGTAATCTCTGGCACTCTGGTCCAAGCATACTGGATTTTTTTTCAGTCTGCTCAGTGAGTTAATATGTGAGAAGGGAAGAGAGACTGTCTCTGCAGGAGCACAGTGAGAGACAGTGGTGCGGGATGAGAGATGCTGTGTCGGCAGAAGCATCTGGCAAGGCTTGGGGAGTATGGGAAACTGGCTTTGGTTGTTTCAAGGCACAATGAGGAAATGAACGATTTAAGACCCTCCTTGTTAACAGTTTCGGAGAAGGAAATGGCAGACCAATCCAGTATCCTTGCCTGCAAAATCCCATGGACAGAGGAGCCTGGTGGACTGCAGTGTATGGAATAGCAAAGAGTCGGGCACAACTGAATGACTAACACACACACACACACACACACACACTTGTTAATGGTTTGATGATGTCTGGGTAAGTGAAAATGACACCTTTATTTATCCAATCAACAATTCTTGACTGAGTGCTTACTATGTGAAGGCAATATTCCTGATGTTAAGGAAAGAGCCATGAAAGAAGCAGATGCCTCCCCCATCCTCTTGGAATTTATCTCCTACTAGGAGTAGACTCACAATCAACAGATCAACTAGCAAACCATCGAAAAGCAGAAGAACCTCAAAGTAGAATATTAAAAAAAATATTCTCTGATAGAACGTGGCTGGATAAATACCTAAGATTTGGTATCAGGGAAGGCCTCTCATATAGGCCTGCATGGGAAAGACAATTAAGCTAATCTAGGAGAGTCTCAGAGGAAAAGCACTCTAGGTAGAGGAAACAGGAAGTTCAAAAATCTGGAGGTGGGAACCTGCAGCAGTCTTCTAATAGCAATCAAATGCCATCCTTCCTTTTCTTCAAACTCTCCAGAGGTTTTGTAGCTCTCTTAGAATAAAACTGAGAACACCTGATGTACACAAAGCTACATAACCAAGGCCCAAAGGCGTATGAAGGTTGGCCTGTTGGACTTTATCTCCTATAATTCATCCAGCTACATCACCACACTCCAGCCTCAGTTTCCCACATTATAATGTAAATTCTTGAGAGCACGGGCATCTGGCATGATGAGCGATACTGGGGGTGAAATGGTCTAGGATGGAGGTGGGTAGGGAGACTCTCGCTAGAATTTCTCAGAGGGAGAGGTGTTCTCTCTGGATTGGACAGAGACACACCACCACCCACCCACCAACTCCTGTTGCATCACACAGTGATCATGAAAAGTGGGGGCAGGTAAAGCTGATTTACTCAGCTGGGAGAAGAGGTTCTGGACAGTCACAAGAAACATGGGGGGTTTGCCTGCTGACCCTTTTTTAGAGGTGGGACTGTATTTTCCCTATAGAGAAATCTGCTTTATGATAGCCTGTTTTGAGAGTAAGCCACAAGCAGCATCCCTAATGGTACAGGCTGAAAGTTTCCCTGCATCCTTACTCCATCTTTCCTGAGTTGAGTGGAGAGCATCCTTAAACTACCATAGCCAATTCACGTTATCTTGAATATTCTGTATCTCACAAATGGAGCTCATTTCCAGTTTCATTATGCTAATTAACATGGCACTGCTTTCATCAGGCAACTCATTTCTAACAATCATTATGCTAATTGAGATATGGGTAGTTTAAAATACTTGTACAAACCTCTGGCCTTTCTCATTAAATGAAAGCTGACCTCCTGTGGGGTGTGAAATTCTGATTAGGGTGGCTGAGTGCCCCTGAAAAGTAGCTTAACCCATTGCACATATATTTCATACCGTAATGTCTAAAGATATTTTAAATTAAATTACAGGGGGGGGGTCAAGATGGCGGAGGATTAGGAGGATATGGAGTTCAACTTTCCTCACAAATGCATCAAGAATACATCTATAAATGGAAAGATGTCTCGCAGAGCGCCTGCTGAACACTAGCAGAAGACCTCAGACACTAAACAGGGTAAGGAAGGTCCCTGCAGAACTGGGTGGGAAACTGAAGGAGAGGAGAGGCTCCCACACCTGGGATGCCCTCTCGCTGGTGGGGAGATCAGCTGGGACAGAGGGGAGCTTTGGGTCTTGGAGGAGAGTGCAGCAACCAGGGTGTGGCAGGCAGGACAGAGTGAGACTTGCAGAGATGGTCTGTGCCAGAGCCCTGCATGCCCCATACTTAGACATGTGTCTGCTGGTGCAAACGGGGGGGCTGGAACTGCAGGGTTTAGAAAGAGACCTGCGGAGGGAACAGCTGTAGGCTGTGGGGAGAGAGTCTGCGGGGATGAGAGTGAGGAAGCCACGACCAGGAATGCTCAGAGAGGAAGTGCCATAGGCATGAAGCAGCCTTGCTGAAGCGCAAACAGCAGGGCCACCTCTCTCCCCACGTGCTGCCCCTTGCCTCCCTAGGGCACCAGGAAGGGCTCCAGCTGGGCAGGCTCTGGGGCAGCTTTGGGACCAGAGGCCTGTGCAGATGCAGAGGTGGGGCTGAAACCACAGATGAGCTCCAAGAAGAGTGCAGTGAAGGAGAGCTGAAGTCTCACCTCATGGCTGCCTGGATCGTGAATTTACACCCCTGCTGCCGACTGTGTAAATTCTGCTCCTGAGGAACATCTGAGAGACAGTGAGTGTCTCTGTAGCAGAGATGGGCCTGGCTTTTGCAGCTGTGGACTTTGTGGGCACATTGCACATGGGAGTTGGGCCAGAGTCTGAGCTGCCTCCACACACCCCAGGCAGGTCCAGAGCCATTATTATTACAGTCCTGGGACCTGACTTTGATTGATCCACACTGGTGGCCTGGTGAAAAAACAATGCCCAAGAGACACTGGGGGCAAACTGCCTTCACACACGTGGGTAATGTGAGGCTGAGTTGTGCCAACAACAGGATAATCTGAGAGCTCACACAGGTGACACGGAGATCATACCCACATGTGAACAGCTTCAACAGAGGAATACTAAGTGCTTTCTTCCCAAGTGCTGGGAGAGTGCCAATCTTGCCTACCACGTACTGAGGTCAGAAACACAGCTAAGAAACAGATCGTGGGGTCTCTACTCCAACCACTAGGGAGCAGACCCTGTCCCTGAGCACAGGGAAAGGGAAAGCAAGCAGCCACAGAACAAAGGGAAAGCTCTGCTCAACATCCAATACAGGCTCTGGTCACCGCACCAATCAGCACACCCTGAGGGTGGAGGTAGCAGATACCCAAACCAAAAACAGCACTTGCACCAAAAAATATTAAACCCACAAAGGCTATACAGGGAAGTTCCACCATAAAAATAGCCCTCCAAGACAATCTGAGGATCTGGTATCAGAATTTTAGAGCAAGAACCCCTGAGCATTTAGCTGTGAAGTTCAGCAGGGCTTGAATGAAGGAGCTCTCCTGGGCGGAAGGGAAAGAGACACTCCACTCTTGGAGGAAGTGCACAAGGTGCCACGTGCACTGGAATTCACACAGAGCATTACCCCACAGGAGCCTGGACTGGACCTACTCAGGGATCTTGGAGGGCCCCCTGGGAAGGTGATGGTTGGCTGTAGCTCACTGTGGGCGCAAAGATCCCATAGCAGAGACCACAGGGAATACTGATCAGCATGAACTCTCCCAGAGATCCCTGTATCAGCACAAAGACTTGGCCCCACCCAACAGCTTACATGCTCCAGTGCTGGAAACCCTCAGCAAGGCAGGAACACAGCTCCACCCATCAAGAAGGCAGGCTGGACCTCAGGTTCAAGATGGTGGAGCAGAAGGATGTGCTCTCATCCTCTACTGTGAGAGCGCCAGAATCTCAACTAGCTGTTGAACAACCATTGACAGGAAGATGCTGGAACCCAATAAAAAAGGATACCCCATGTCCAAAGACAAAAAAGCCACAGTGAGATGGCAGGAGGGGCACAATCACAATAAAATCAAATCCTCTACCTGCCCAGTGGGTGACCCATAAACTGGAGAACGATAAGACCAAAGTTCTCCCACTAGTGTGAAGGTCCTGAACCCCACATCATGCTTCCTAGCCTAGGGATCCGACCGAGGGACTGGGACTTTCCCGGAAGTCTGACCTTGAAGCCAGCAGGATTTGATTATAGGACTTCCATAGGACTAAGGAAAATGGGGACTCCAGTCTTAGAGAACACAAGCAAAATCTTCTGCATACCAAGACCCAGAGGAGAGGAGCCATGATCTCACAGCCAACTGAACCCAAACTACGTGCTAATGTTGGAGGGTCTCCTGTGGAGGCATGGGTCCACAGGGGCTCCCCATGGGGGTGAAGGCACTGGCAGCAGCAGTCTGGAAAGGGCCCTCTTGGCATAAGCCCTCTTGGAGGTCACCATTAACCCTACCATAGAGAATACAGACCCTGGGCTTGGGTGGCCTCAGGCCAGACAACTACCCAGGAGGGAGCACATCCCCACTCATCAGCAGACAATTGGATTAAAGCTTTACTGAGCAGTGTCCTGCCCACCAGGGCAAGACCCAGTTTTTACCACCACTAGTTCCTCCCATCAAAAAGCTTACACAAGCCTCTTAGCCTCCTCCATCAGAAGGCAGACAGAAGCAAGAGGAACCACAGTCCCAACAGTGACTAGAACAAAACCACATTGCAGAAAGTTAATCAGCATGAAAAAGCAGAATGTTATGTCTCAGAAGAAGGGACAAGATAAAACCCCAGAAAAACTAAATGAAGAGATAGTCAACCTTCCAGAAAAAGAATTCAGGATGATAATAGTGAAGATGATCCAGGATCGTTGGAAAACAATGAAGAAAAGGCAGAAATGTTTACTGAAAAACTAAAGAACAAAAAGAGAGGAATAATACATTGGAAGGAATCAATAGCTGAATAACCCAGCCAGTGGAACAGATAAGTGACCTGGGGGACAGAACACTGGAAATCACTGCTGCAGAACAGAATATAGAAAAAAGAGTGAGGACAAGCTAAAAGACCTCTGGGGCAACATTAAACAAACCAACATTCATATTCTAGGGGTCTCAGAAGGAGAAGAGAGAGAGAAAAGGAACTGAGAAAATATTTGAAGAGGTAATAGCTGAAAACTTCATTAATATGGGAAATGAAACAGTCAACCAAGTCCAGGAAGCACAGAGAGTCCCAAGCAGGATAAACCCAAGGAGGAACACACCGAGATATATAGTAATCAAACTGACAAAAATTAAAGATAAGAATAAAACATTAAAAGCAACAAGGGAAAAATGACAAATGACATACAAAGGAACTCCCATCATGCTATCAGCTGATCTCAACAAAAACTCTACAAGCCAGAAGGGAATGGCAGGATATATTTAAAGTGATGAAAGGGAAGAACCAACAACCAAGAATACTCTACCCAGCAAGACTCTCATTCAGATTTGATGGAGAAATCAAAAGCTTTCCAGACAAGTGAGAGTTAAGAGGATTCAGTACCACCAAACCAGCTTTACAACAAATGCTAAAGGAACTTCTCTAGGCAGGAGACTCAAGACAAGGAAAAGACCTACAGAAAATAACCCCCCCAAAAGAAAATGGTAATAGGATCATACATATCAATAACTGCCTGAAATGTAAATGGGTTAAATGCACCAACCAAAGACACAGACTGGCTGGGACGATGAAAATATGCACATGTATGCAATTCCACTTACCACATCACTCTGCTTGACCTCTCAAATTGCATGTGATTATTTTATATTGTTAAATTAATCATGTTCCCATTATGGCTTGCAGTTGTAATTATATTTCACTTTTTCATCTGGCTATTGATTTTAAAATATGATAAACAGTATTTTACTACTGTGATTATGAAACTATTACTCACTTAATACCATTGTATCATGATTGGTCAACAGAAAAATAACAGAACTCTATATCACCAAAAGTACCATTTAATAGAAAAACCTGTAATCAATTTTTAAAGTCTAGATGCATATCAGAATTATCTTGGAATTAAAAAAAAAATACAAATGCCTAGGTAATGATCTTTTCCCTCCAGAGCTCCAGATGTGTTTCTAATGAGCAGCCATGTTTAAAAACAACCGAACTATCATGATGATCTTTTACTTGTGTCTAGTTTGTTTCACCTTTTCTATTTTGTATCCAGAGCTCCCATGTCGTTTAGTTTATGTGTTCCAATTTCCCCATCTCTTCTTTTTTTTAATGTTCTTTCTCAAGCCTTTATTAAAGTGTAGTAGAACTTTGTATACATATATATAATAATATGTATAATACATATATAGAGAGAACTTATTAATTTTGTCTAAATTTATGACATTTTGATTCCACTTGCTTGACTTAGTATGAACAGAATGCTAGACTTCTAATTAAAAACAGATATGCAACAAACGGAGGTTTACTGTATAGCACAGGGAACTATAGTCAATATGTTGTAATAAACTATAATGGAAAATAAATAAATACTATATGTATATGTGTATAATTGAATCACCTTGCTGTGCACCTGAAACATTGTTAGCCAACTATATTTCAATAAATAGATATATTAAGAAAAAATTTCCATAAAAGGTTAAAAAAAAAAGGCTGCCTAAAGTCTAACTGAGCTCACAGCCACCTCAAACACACCTCTTGACGCTGCCCTGCCCACCAGAGGGATAAGACCCAGCTCAAGCCACCAGAGGGCAGGCACTAGTCATTCCCACCAGGATAACTGTACAGGCCCCTGGACCAAACTTACCCACCAGTGGACGGACACCAGAAGGAAGAGGAACTACAGTCCTGCAGTCTGTGGAAAGGAGACCACAAGCACAAAAATTTAGACAAAAATCAGATGACAGAGAAATAAACTGCAGATGAAGGAAAACGATAAATCCCCCAAAGGCCCAAAAGAACAATTAAATGAAGAGATAGACAATCTACCTAAAAAAGAATTCAGAGTAACAATAGTAAAGATGCAAAATCTCAAAAGTATGGAGGCACAGACTGAGAAGATACA
>SJYW01021238.1:722042-750568 GCA_006410735.1 Raphicerus campestris | reverse complement strand
AAAAAAAAAAAAAAAAACTAAATTTTACTAACCATTACTCCAAGCTATGACTTGCTTCTCAATAGTTTACACTGAAAATATTTATATTCTTTATTTTAGCTTAATTTAAAAAAAGGAAAATATATTTGTGTTATGTACTAATATGTTTGTACCCCTAGAAGGTGATGAAAGAGGATGAGATGGTTAGACAGTATCACCGACTCAACGGACACGAGTTTGAGCAAGCTCTGGGAGATAGCAAAGGACAGGGTAGCCTGCGCGCTGCAGTCTATGAGGTTGCAAAGAGTTGGACATGACTATCGACTGAATCACAACAAAACATAGATATACACATTTAATAAATCCTCTATAGATATATTTTAATATTCAAATTCAATAAATATAAGATCATGGCATCCGGTCCCATCACTTCATGGGAAATAGATGGGGAAACAGTGGAAACACGGCAAATAGATGGCTAACTTTATTTTTCTGGGCTCCAAAATCACTGCAGATGGTGATTGCAGCCATGAAATTAAAAGACGCTTACTCCTTGGAAGGAAAGTTATGACCAACCTAGACAGCATATTAAAAAGCAGAGACATCACTTTGTTAACAAAGGTCCATCTAGTCAAGGCTATGGTTTTTCCTGTGGTCATGTATGGATGTGAGAGTTGGACTGTGAAGAAAGCTGAGTGCCGAAGAATTGATGCTTTTGAACTGTTGTGTTGGAGAAGACTCTTGAGAGCCCCTTGGACTGCAATGAGATCCAACCAGTCCATTCTAAAGGAGATCAGTCCTGGGTGTTCATTGGAAAGACTGATGTTGAAGCTGAAACTCCAATACTTTGGCCATCTCATGCGAAGTACTTACTCATTGGAAAAGATCCTGATCCTGGGAAAGATTGAGGGCAGGAGGAGAAGGGGAAGACAGAGGATGAGATGGTTGGATGGCATCACCAACTCGATGGACATGGGTTTGGGTGAACTCTGGGAGTTGTTGATGGAGAGGGAGGCCTGGCGTGCTGCAGTTCATGGGGTTGCAAAGAGTCGGACATGACTCAGTGACTGAACTGAACTGAAAACGTGCTTTCTGAATGGGGCTGATGGTGGTAGAATGCACAAATCAACATGATCTTATTATTGAAAATGATAAGCAAATTATATCATACTGGGAACAACAGAAACATTTATGACTTCTATTACCACCATTATTTGTACTGGGTGTTACAAAATTCACAGTCATACACATTAAACTTTAGAAAAACTCAGTGTAATAAATAGTCTTGGTACTATTTTTAACTCCATTTTACAGATGTAGATACTCTGGCCACCTGATGCAAAGAACTGACTCATTGGAAAAGACCCTAATGCTGGGAAAGATTGAAGGCAGGGGAGAAGGGGACGATGGTTGGATGGCATCACCGACACGGTGGACACGAGTTTGAGCAGGTTCCAGAAGTTGGTGATGGACAGGGAAGCCTGGTGTGCTGCAGTCCATGGGGTCACAAAGAGTCAGGCACGACTGAGTGGCTGAACTGAACTGAACAGATGTAGAAACCAGAGTGATTTTCCCAAGGTCGTGTGGTTAGGAAGTGGTGGAGCCAACATGCCAAAACACATTTTCTGAATGAGAAAAAAAAATTTTTTTTTTCCCATGACAACCATACCACCAGTCAAATAACAGTTCAAGGTTAAGGTCATCAAGTGTCTGCAAAGACACTCATATGTGCAACAGCTGTTTAGAGAAAATAACCACTGTCCAATAGAACTTTCTACCGTGACAGAAATATTCTATATCTGCACTGTGTAATATAGTAGCCCTTAGTCACACCTGACTACTGTGCACTTGAAATTGTGGTTACTAATGCAACTGAGGAACTGAATTAATTGTACTTAAGCTTAACTAATTTAAATAGTCACCTGTGACCAGTGGCTTCCATATTAGAGGGCACAGGTTGTAGATTATTCTGAGAGAGCAGTCACTAAGTTCTTTTCCATTTGGAGTGGTCAAATGAAGACTGTGTTTGAGGATATTAGAGAGCTTATGCTATAATTTTCTCCCCAGATACATAGATAGTAGTTTGGTTGAGATTATTCATATTTGAATGGGCAAAGACCTCAAACAGGAGGGATAACAGTAAAAGTGGAAAGAGAAGAAATGATGAAATAGCAGTTTCTAGGACTTGAGTACTCATTAACTGTGAGACACCAGTTTTCCTTCTTCAGTGCCTGAGAGACAGTGAAATAATTGAAAAAGAAAATAGGTTAATAAGTACAGGCAGCTGGTTCTGAGGTAAAGACAATTTGATCTTTTTAAAGCATCCTTATAGGATATAGGGAAGAATTCATTAAATGTCAATGAAAAGAGTGTATCAACTCTTTTATCTTGCTTTAGAAATGCAAGATATTGAATTTAAAGTATCTCGTTGGAACTGTCAGCTCCTGGTTAGGAACAAAGCTAACATCCAATGCAGACTTTCCTTACTTTAAGTTAAGTGCTTATTTAATTGCAGTATCATTGTCTATACTCTAAAAAACATGAGGAGAAAAATTAAGGAAAAGGAAAGGAGAGCCTTCACAAAAGAAGTAAGGGCTCAGTTCACAGTCAATGACTGATATAAATCCAGTCTTGAGGCTAATGACTTTATATTTTGGGCTTCATTAAATTACTTTTGAAGTCTGGGACTGAGTGATGTTTAGCTTTATTTCCTGTGATGTGAAATTCAGGTAGCATTGGTTGGACAATGGCTTTGTACTAGGCACTGTGACAGAATCCTCTGCGTTAAAGAAATCTACAGTCTTACTGAGGTTTAAGGCCGGAAGACAAATCACCACTCTACAAGGAATGTGTTGAACTATGTTGTTCTGTTTGAGTTTAAAGAAAGAAGGGACACATGGCCACTCGTGAAGGACATCAGAAATGGATTTTTGGAGAAAACTATAATTTCATAAGTTGACATATAAAGATAGTTACGGGACTTTCAAACCCAGACAAATTGTCAAGGATATTCTAAGGACCAGAGTAATTATGAGTCACATTATTATAGTAGAACTCCGAAGTGGGCTTAAGAAAACTTACCCAGTTTTAGTCTTTTGAAAGACTAAACTGTTAACGGAGGTTTAGGGTCATACTGTGGGGAATCCTGAAGTTTAGGCACATTTATTCAACAAGTATTTAGTGAACATCTATTGAATACCGGCTATTCTCTTGGATTGTAAGGGAAACAGTGAATGGATAAAGTAGACCGATTCTCTACCACTTATTTTCAGTGGAAAAGAAACAGTAAGTAAAAAAATTACACAAGTAATTAGTTTTAGTTGTGAGACATTCTTTTAGGAAAATAAAAAATGATGTGAAAGTGGATAATAGAGAAGCCACAGTCCATCGGGTCACAGAGAGTTGGACACTACTGAGTGACTACTATAATATGTCCTCTAAGGAGTCAAGGAAGACACTTCTGAGGAAGTTACATTTAAGCTGAGGCCCAAAAGAGCTGCAGGGCTTCCCAGGTGGCACTAGTGGTAAAGATCCCACCTGCCAATTCAGGAGACAGAAGCGATAAGTAATATGTTCAAAGGTCCTAGGGTAGGTATAATTTTAATTAATTCAAGGACCTGAAAGAAAGTCTATTTGGCAGGTGACTGGTAGTGAAGAGGGTGAACAGAAAGAAAGAAAATCAAGGAAGTAGGTGAGTGGTAATGATGAGGGTGAACAGAAACAAATAAAATCAGGGGCCAGGTTGGGATCAAATCATGCATGGTCCTGGGATCTACTTAAAGCATTTTGACCTTTATTCTAAGAGCAATAAAAAGCCACTGAATGATTCTAAAAGGGGACGTCAGCAGGGTAGAGCTACTATATCAAGTAGGGTTTTCAACTGCAAACTCTGAAATCTACTTCATCTAGTTTAACTAGAAAAATTTCTAAAGATATAACTAAATTTTAACAGAAAAACAGAATAAAAATATGAAGTACTTTAAACAGAAAGTAAAATTACTGAAGGACATGAGGATAAGAGAATTAGAACTCAGCCAGATGCTAGAAGGCTGCTGTATTACAGACCCTACTGCCACCCTTGCTGCTATGAAAAGAGTTCAGACTTCATCACTGATATTGGCTACAGGATGCTGTTAGTAGACCGCAACAGGAGCTGTCTCTGAAATGAGAGTGCTGCCTACTTTGCTCTTCCTTTTCTTCAGAATGAATGCTCCCTCTTTATGTCACTACTTTCTAAACTGAAATCTCCAGGGGTGTGTCAGACTGGTCGCATATCTTAGAGAAACATGAATTTTTAAGATGGGAAATTCCTCAAATATAAACTAAGCATTTGAAGTTCTTGGATAATCAAAAAGAAGTAAAAGTCCATTAAAATGTCTATATTCAATTTTGCAGAAGTCATTAAAATTTGCAAGTGAAAGAGACCCACGAGCTATACTTTAGGAAGATAAAATTTAGTAATTATATGCAGGCTAATGGGTATGCAGGAGAAATCTGATAGGAGGCTTTTGCAAAGTTTTAATGAGGCACTAAATATCAAAACTAGAGAATTGGAAGTAGAAAAAACATGACCTATATGATAAATAGTTTGAGCAAGAGTATCTATATCACATTTTTTTAAATGGGAAAGATCATAGTTGGCTCTAAGTTTCCAAGCTTGGATGACTATGAGAATTGGGGAGCCAGTAGGAGAAATTCTGGCCATCTTTTGAGATGCTCTTGGGATGTGCAAATGAAGATATCCACCGAGTAGCTGAGGTTAAGAGAACATAGGCCTAGAGAAATAAACATGGCTACTGTTTTAAAGGGTGGGGACCCACTTCTTAAATGATGTTTTTTCCATGTGATGGGAGCTCAAATACTGTAATACAGGCTCTGAAACCCTTTCACTCACTCAGTACCAAGGGATATGAGTAGTTTATCCAATTGTTAAATGTGTAAGGAAGAAACATGGCTGTGTTTTGCCCTTTTTCATCCCTGTTAGTCAGTGCATGCTTTCCATTATTTCCCATATCCTGGAACTTGTGCTGGGGTAGGCTCTGTGCTGCAGAGTGAGGGACTGAGGACTATAGCTTTTGAAGGAACAACATTCAGATCCTGCATCTTTTTTCATACTAAATGGAAACACTGGAAAATAAAGCAAGAGCAATTCGGGGGAGTAAAATATACATGAGAAATGATGGAATGTCTAATGTGGCCAGGCATATGGTTCTAGGCTTTGAATTTGATGTGAGAGTTAAACATTTTAACCTTAGTCGCTTTCAGAAGCTTATACTGAGCCAGATTTTAACAAAAGCTTAAAACTCTGAGTCAAAGGTATTTTGACTTTGGTGTGTGACCTCAGACTATGTCAGCTTTGGCCACAGGCAGGTTTCTATAAAGCTTTTCCAAAGAGGCAGGGATCTGAGGAAATGTGGGCCTTGAAAAAATGCACTCAGACCACAGAAAAGGCACTTGGGTGCTGGCAGAAGTGCTCAGGTGGTAAAGGTGCAGCCAGGAGGGCCAGTAAAGATCTGAGGACTGTTTAGATCGTGTCAGAGAACTCCAGGCCAGCAGACTGCAGCAAACTGCTGGCTGTTCTCAGAATTGCAAGCAGTTTCAGGCTGAGACACTGCAGACGGCTATCTAGCAGAGTATAACCTGCCCTGCAGGCTAGGTGGAGGGAGGCAGAGACGCTACTCAGTCTCAGCCCATTTTCTCTCCTTCCAGAGAACAACTAGATCTCATTTTCCAGTCTTCCTTGCAGTCCTACGCCCATGTTTTAGTTAACAGACTATGAGGGGAAGTGATGGTGTACATTTTTATACTAGGCTCTTGCAAACCTTTCTCATATCATCTTCTCTACTTTATTTCCTTTCCTCAGTTTGGCCAGATCAATAAGGAACCTTGGAATCCACCTGGTGAAGATGATGGGACTAAAAAGTAAAATTAAGATGTAACATATATGTAGCTCTCACCTCTCCAGAAACAGTAAATGCTTAGGATTTAATTTAGCTTCTTGAAGACAGATTTCTTCCAGCTGAGATTAAAGCGATAGGTTATGGGTTATGACTAGATTAGATTGACTAGCATCCTAACAATTTTAAAAACAAGCAGAATTTCTACATCCACTCTTTGTTTCACTCAAATACCAAAGAGCTTTTGCTGGTTTTTTTTTTTAATATTGCTGAATACTGTGTTTATAATTTTTTCTAGGATCAAAACTGTGGCTGTGGACTGAATGAATTAGCTGAAGAAAAAAATTGGTGTGAGGCCAGTGTAATAATCTTGGATGTCTGAATTCTGTTACTGTGAGGCAAAAAAGTAAAACCATAATACAACACCTAAAAATGGATAAAATGGAAAAAAAAAAAGCTGTCTAATGTCAGGGATATGGAACAATCAGGACTCTCAAATACTGTCATGGAATTATAAAATGATATATCTTACTTTGGAAAAAACTTGGTAGTTTTTTTATAAAATTAAATAGTCTTCTATCCTATGGCTTAGGAATTCTCCTAGGTATTTATCCAAGAAAAATGAAGATAGACACAAAACTCTTTGTGCAATAATGTCCATGCTGACTTTACTCACAACATCCCCCACAACATCCCCAAAGCTGGAAATAGCTCAGGTATCCATCAACAGAACAGACTTAAAAAAAAACAAAAACAGTGGCATCTTCCTACATTTAACACTCCCTCCACATTCCATCCTACTCAGTAACAAAAACTAATCCACTGCTGATACATGACAACATAGATGGATTTCAAAAATATCCTTAAGTGAAAGAAGCCAGAGACTAGAGTATACCTACTTTATGATGCTATGTACATGCATTTGTAAATTAGAGGAAACTGATATATGGTGAGCAAGCAGAACTACTTCTTCTTGAGGGACAGAAGTTCACTGGGAAGCAGCAATAGGGCACTTCCTGGAGTGACAAGAAATATCCACTTCCTGATGAATGTATGATGTATATACTTGTCAAAACTAATTGAACTGTCCACTTTAAATTTGTACATTTCATTATTTGTCAATTATGCCTCAATAAAAATGTAAATTAAAAAAACTTCTGCTTTAAAAAATGAGGCAAAGAACTCAGCTTCAAAAGAACTATCAGCATTCTAGCAAACAATGGCCTAGCTTTGAGCTGCTGAAGGAGGCTCAACTCCGCCCAGGTATGGAGAACCTCTCTGGACAATTATTGACAATGTTAGGAGATGCTATAAATGGATTTTTTACTCTTCTTTCTGTAAACTTGTAATTAATGTGGGATTTTACTTTGAATTCAAGGCCATTGATGGTTAGAATTCAACTTGAAAGCCCATTTAATTTTTAACTCCTATCTGAAAATTTGATACTGTTGGGGAGCTTATATCCACATTTGGGACCTCTCTCTATTGTGATCTTTTTTAAAGAACTGGAGAATCTTTATGCTTTTTATTATATGAGACTTCTGATGTTGTATTAGAAGTCTTATCTCTTACATGCTATGTTGGACTATGTGGCTGGACAAAATCTGAGATGGAAAAAGAATAAGGAGCAAAAGTTTAGCCTTATGGACAGAAGCTTCTGATCAAACTTCTCACTGTCTACGAAAGTACCAGGAGGATCATCAAAGTGCAGAGGGTTTCCATGGTCTATAGCTGTGGAGAGTGGCATTAGGATTATTTCAGGCTAAAGACACTTGAGAAACAGCAGGTGCAAAAAGGATTATCTAACCTCCCCTTTTTTTCCTGAAAGCAGGAGAGGGAGAGAGAGAGAGAGATAAAATTCCCAAGGGAAAGATGCTCTCCCACCACAAACAGCTTTATCATCAGAGGCGGGATGTCAGGCCATGAGAATGCTGTGCACACAGAGCTGATTAGAATAACCCTCACTCTCCTTTGTTGTTGTTGTTCAGTCACTGAGTTGTCTTAATCTCCCCATTTATTTTAGCTATTTTCCACTATTGTCTCTGTTCAACTTAGTGTATGAGCACTTAGGTTTTTGCCACTTCTTTCAGTCTTCATTTTCCTATGGAAAATGGATGATGCTGAGGTCTAAAAGGGTAACACATGGAAAAGGCAATTCTGCTTTTCAATATCTATTCAATTACAACATACATGGCAGTCTCCAAAAAGCCTTGCGATACACTGTCACTGTTCACTGCTATAACGTAATCATTATTAGAATGCAGGTTCCTCAAGGTTAGGTGGTGTTCATTCCGAGTACCTAGCTCCCAGTTGCCACTGAACAACGTACCTGTGAAATAAATGGTCTTATTTTTCCTGTGTAGATATAGTCCCTATGTTTACTTTATAAGTAAAGAAGTAAAATACCTGGCCATGATCATGAAGTTAAATAACTGACAGAGTCCGATTCCTGATAATTGGTACTATGCTCTGTTCTATGATAGGAAGGCACTCAAATCTCATTTCCTTGCCTTGTTCACATCTTTGTTCAAATGACAGCTTCTCAATAAGGCCAACCCTGACCACTCCATTCAAAACTACACTTCCTTCTCTGAACATCTCTGTTCTATTGCTTTGCACAACACTTATTTCCATCTAATATGCTATATAATTAATATATTTGTTTTATTTTAATTTACTGTTGATTCAGAATATTAGCTACTATAGAGATGCTTTTTTTCTGCTTTGTTCACAGATAAATTCCAGATGCTTTTCAGAGTGACTGTCAATAAGTAGATGTTTAAAAAATTATATATTGAATGTATTAAAAGTTACAGTTCTTTGGAAACATAAGAAAATAAAACACAGTACACTTTTTTAGTCACCAAGTTTGAGTTTTGGAAAATAAGTAACTCTAGCTCCTTTCACTTTTCAACATTATAAATATAATCCCTGCATCCACTCAATGAGTAAAAAGAAAATAATGATAGCACTACTCCATTCTAAGTTATGTAGCACACTGAGCTATTTGGCAGAAAATGGCTCTAAAGCATAATATATGTTAACATATGTAAAGTGGATAGTAACTGATTTTCAAAACATTATTCATACATGTGTGACTTTAATTAGGAAGCTATAATAGACACATTATGAATTTTCATGAAGAAAAAAGCCAGCATCTGGACTTGAGATTCTATTCAAAGGAAAGCTAGGTTTCCTTGTCCTTTTCTAGGGCCCATGAAACCTAAATTTTCTTCAGCTAAAATGTCCTCAGAAACAGCAAAATAAAACCTTAAACTCTAAAGTCAATAAGCTTTCACCATCAACTTGTTACATTCATGATCCAAAGCTTATAGAGAAGGCCACAATGCCATAGATTAAAAAAAATTCTCTAACATAGCTAGAACATGACAATATTTCTATAAATCTCAAGTTCTTGTTTTGTTCATATATTTTTTTTTAAACTTTTTTTCTTGGCTACCTGTGGCGGAGTCATGTCAATGTATGCCAAACCCAATACAGTATTGTAAAGTAGAATAAAGTAAAAATAAAATAAAATTAAAAAAATAAATGTTCATGTATTTTTAAAAGACATATACTTGTTATGAGTCTATTTAACTGAGACATTTTGAAAATTTTAAAGTATCATCAGCAGTAAATCATCCTAGATTTGAATTCGTTGACACTGGCCAAAAACACTACTTGGAGAAATACTTTTTCTCCAAAAATTCATGAAGCTATATCAAGAGATCATAATTCTGTATCAAAACCTTGTGAAGAATTCTCTTCCACATGTAAAGAAAGAGATTTTGCCATCTTTGAAATGCATATGGATGCAGTAACTGTTTCTAATTCACTAAAATATACACTTAGCTTCTAGAGCACTTATATCTTAAGTAATATTAAGATAATAATTACTTAATATCTTGTGATTGTTTCTTTATCATGTCCTCGAGAGTTCTGAAATCTCCTGGAAGACAATAAACTACTGAAAAAATACTGCTACTCTTCTATTATTAAACATTAAAACAGGCATTCAAACTACATTTGATTGGTTCAACAATAATAAATTAATTTAAATGCTACTCATTTAATGTAAATCACTCTACATACATGCACAAAAACTATGAGCCATTATCATTCTTTAAGTAAATAATTACTCTAGTCAAAAACCTTTTTGTTTTTTTCATTTCTTGGTAAATATGAAATAATTTGATCTTGTTTCTTTGTGAAAATACTGAATACCCCAATTTTGGTCATTCATATGATATGTACATATTCAATTATTTGCTATGTATATGTATATTCAATTATTTGCTATGAACTGTTTAGGATATTTCANTGTTTTTTTCATTTCTTGGTAAATATGAAATAATTTGATCTTGTTTCTTTGTGAAAATACTGAATACTCCAATTTTGGTCATTCATATGATATGTACATATTTATGTATCTTTGAATGATCAAAGATACATACATATGTATATTCAATTATTTGCTATGAACTGTTTAGGATATTTCAGTACATTTTCTTCTTTATTCCTTACAACACTACTTAGAGCTGGACATGGAACAGCAGACTGGTTCCAAATCGGCAAAGGAGCACATCAAGGCTATATATTGTCACCCTGCTTATGTAACTTATATGCAGAGTACATCACAAGAGATACTGGACTGGATGAAGCATAAGTTAGAATCAAGATTGCCAGGAGAAATACCAATAACCTCAGAGATGAAGATGACACCACCCTTATGGCAGAAAGTGAAAAAGAACCAAAGAGCCTCTTGATCAAAGTGTAAGAGGAGAGTGAAAGAGTGAAAGTTGGCTTAAAGCTCAACATTCAGAAAACTAAGATCATGGCATCTGGTCCCATCACTTCATGGCAAATAAATGGGGAAACCATGGAAACAGTGACAGACTTTATTTTTCTGGGCTCCAAAATCACTGCAGATGGTGACTGCAGCCANTTTTTTTCTTGGCTACCTGTGGCGGAGTCATGTCAATGTATGCCAAACCCAATACAGTATTGTAAAGTAGAATAAAGTAAAAATAAAATAAAATTAAAAAAATAAATGTTCATGTATTTTTAAAAGACATATACTTGTTATGAGTCTATTTAACTGAGACATTTTGAAAATTTTAAAGTATCATCAGCAGTAAATCATCCTAGATTTGAATTCGTTGACACTGGCCAAAAACACTACTTGGAGAAATACTTTTTCTCCAAAAATTCATGAAGCTATATCAAGAGATCATAATTCTGTATCAAAACCTTGTGAAGAATTTTCTTCCACATGTAAAGAAAGAGATTTTGCCATCTTTGAAATGCATATGGATGCAGTAACTGTTTCTAATTCACTAAAATATACACTTAGCTTCTAGAGCACTTATATCTTAAGTAATATTAAGATAATAATTACTTAATATCTTGTGATTGTTTCTTTATCATGTCCTCGAGAGTTCTGAAATCTCCTGGAAGACAATAAACTACTGAAAAAAATACTGCTACTCTTCTATTATTAAACATTAAAACAGGCATTCAAACTACATTTGATTGGTTCAACAATAATAAATTAATTTAAATGCTACTCATTTAATGTAAATCACTCTACATACATGCACAAAAACTATGAGCCATTATCATTCTTTAAGTAAATAATTACTCTAGTCAAAAACCTTTTTGTTTTTTTCATTTCTTGGTAAATATGAAATAATTTGATCTTGTTTCTTTGTGAAAATACTGAATACTCCAATTTTGGTCATTCATATGATATGTACATATTTATGTATCTTTGAATGATCAAAGATACATACATATGTATATTCAATTATTTGCTATGAACTGTTTAGGATATTTCAGTACATTTTCTTCTTTATTCCTTACAACACTACTTAGAGCTGGACATGGAACAGCAGACTGGTTCCAAATCGGCAAAGGAGCACATCAAGGCTATATATTGTCACCCTGCTTATGTAACTTATATGCAGAGTACATCACAAGAGATACTGGACTGGATGAAGCATAAGTTAGAATCAAGATTGCCAGGAGAAATACCAATAACCTCAGAGATGAAGATGACACCACCCTTATGGCAGAAAGTGAAAAAGAACCAAAGAGCCTCTTGATCAAAGTGTAAGAGGAGAGTGAAAGAGTGAAAGTTGGCTTAAAGCTCAACATTCAGAAAACTAAGATCATGGCATCTGGTCCCATCACTTCATGGCAAATAGATGGGGAAACCATGGAAACAGTGACAGACTTTATTTTTCTGGGCTCCAAAATCACTGCAGATGGTGACTGCAGCCATGCAATTAAAAGACACTTGCTCCTTGGAAGGTCTTTCCTTAGTGGATCATACAGTAAAGCGTCTGCCTACAATGCGGGAGACCTGGGTTCAATCCCTGGGTAGGGAAGATCTCCTGGAGAAGGAAGTGGCAACCCACTCCAGTATTCTTGCCTGGAAAATCCCATGGATGGAAGAGTCTGGTAAGCTACAGTCCATGGGGTTGCCAAGAGTCAGACACGACTGAGTGAATTCACTGCTCCTTGGAAGAAAAGCTATGACCAACCTAGACAGCATATTAAAAAGCAGAGACGTTACTTTGCTGACTAAGGTCCATCTAGTCAAGGCTATGGTTTTTCCAGTAGTCATGTATGGATGTGAGAGTTGAACTGTAAAGACAGCTAAGCACCAAAGAATTGGTGCTTTTGAACTGTGGTATTGGAGAAGACTCTTGAGAATCCCTTGGACAGCAAGGAGATCCAACCAGTCTATCCTAAAGGAAACCAGCCCTGAATGTTCATTGGAAAGACTGATGTTGAAGCTGAAATTCCAATACTTTGGCTACCCAATAGGAAGAACTGACTTATTTGAAAAGACTCTGATGCTAGGAAAGATTGAAGGCAGAAGGAGAAGGGGATGACAGAGGATGAGATGGTTGGATGGCATCACTGGCTCAATGGACATGAGTTTGAGTAAACTCCAGGAGTTGGCGATGGACAGGGAGCCTGGCATGCTATATGTAGTCCATGGGGTCTCAAAGAGTCAGACGTGACTGAGCAACTGAGCTGAACTGAAAAACATCAATGTCTTCACATTTTAGTGAGAAAGCTGAGGATTAGAAAAGTAAAATTAATTGTCTAAGATCTTACTGACAGTAAAAATCAAAGTTGATATTTAATCGTAAATCTTTAAAATACAAAGTTATCTTTCCCAAGTAACACAGTTGACTTATTATTAATACCTACATATTCTCCATTCAAACAAGCAAGTATTACTAATGTATATTGTGTGTACACTGAAAAGTAAGTGCAAGTATCAGTCACTTAGTTGTGTCCAACTCTGTGCAACCCCATGGACTGTAGCTTGCCAGATTTCCCTCCCCAGGGAACTCTAGGCAGGAATACTGGAGTGGGAGCCATTCCCTACTCCAGGGGATCTTCCCAACCCAGGGACTGAACCTGGGTCTCCTGAATTGCAGGTAGATTCTCTACCGTCTGAGCCACCAGAAAAGCCTATAGATGACAGAATAGGCTCTAAGCATAGATTGTTGTTGTTCAGTTGCTGAATTGTGTTCAACTCTTTGCACACCCATGGACTGCAGCACTCTAGGCTCTAAAGCATAGGTGAACACATCTAAATGGATACACAGTAATTCCCACACAGATATGGGGCTTGCTTTCTTGATTTGACACTTGATACCTACATTGAGTAAGAGGGTTTCATTTTTGGCTCTTTCAAAGTGGTTTATACTTACGATCGAAAAATAGTAACAGGAAGGATCANACACAGTAATTCCCACACAGATATGGGGCTTGCTTTCTTGATTTGACACTTGATACCTACATTGAGTAAGAGGGTTTCATTTTTGGCTCTTTCAAAGTGGTTTATACTTACGATCGAAAAATAGTAACGGGAAGGATCAGATAATCTTAGTTCATTATCTACTCTTTTACTTTCTCTTTAAATGTTTTTCCTCTCTTGAACTACATTTTTTTAAAAAAGGAGCTTATTGTCTAAATTCAACTTCATACTGTTCCTGTTATTCAACATTTGTCCTGTGTTAAGTGTATGATAGATACTCAAATATTTACTGAGCAAAGACAACTTGATTTTTTTTTTAAACTAAGACCACTAGATCAGTTGACAGGGTTCCTATAATCCACTTACCAGTTTCAAATCAGCTCCCACCAAGGCTGTTCATGCATATGTTTCCTTTACCTCTTTGGCATCTCTGATTTTTTTGTACTTTCAGGAATTAGGAAAAGCAAGTTGAATGCTCAGTTTATGATAGTCACTCCAAAAGCAGCCTCCACAATAAATGCCAAAGCTTACAAATTCATAAACTACTCCTTACCAAACAGGATTTGTGATAGTAAACTCCAAGATTTTTGTAAATTATTACAAATTACAATGGAAAATTCTTTCTGCTGGGTTTGCTCTTTTTATGAGTATAAAGGTAGGGATTCATCTTGTTGGTTAGNTAAACTACTCCTTACCAAACAGGATTTGTGATAGTAAACTCCAAGATTTTTGTAAATTATTACAAATTACAATGGAAAATTCTTTCTGCTGGGTTTGCTCTTTTTATGAGTATAAAGGTAGGGATTCATCTTGTTGGTTGGCTCATAATCTTTGATTCATCTTCAATTTTGAGAAAACACGTCCTGAGGAGGATCTGATTTACATCACTGAAATAAGACAAGCACTCTAATCTGCAACCTTCAATTTTGTTACAACTATTTGAAGACTAACTTTAATTTTAATTTGCCTGTTTTTCCTTCTCTCAGTACAGAGATGTTTTGATTACAAGAGGGGTGGAAGTGAGGGAGACGATGATAATGTGGTGGTGGTGGTGATATAGGTGGTAATGGTGTGTGTGTGTGTGTGTGTATGTGTGTAAAAGAGGTAAGTGGAGCAGAAAGCAGCATACGGGACTGTATTTGTTAATCTTCTCATAAACCTAACAGATTTTTTAGCTGAAATTTCACCAGTGTTAATTGTACAGAATTCACATGAAGAATTCATGCTGCGAAAATCTTCTTGGAGGAAAAAAACAAAACAAAACAAAACCGAGTGCACAGCCGGCCTGTTATGTAAGATGTTTATTTTCATCCAATCCAACCCACCATAGGCAGAACAGAAAATAGGCCAGCACTTCTGACCAGTGACATCACCTCATCATCAGGAGAGAGCAGGAAAGGCTGATCACCATATTGTTAGCAAAGAGGATAATTTTCTTCCAAAATTGTTTCTCTTGTGGAAACTTTTTTTTTTTAAGATAGTGATCTCATTTCCCTTTGATGTTTATTTCTTCAGATTCTGTAATAACAGTGAAGCTACCTGGATTTCAGGTCTCGTACAATGCACATAAACACTTATTTCAGTACTTTTTCTATGGGTCTCCAAACTTTAAAAGATTGAATCATTTTAGCAGAATACTGACATCCTAGGGAAATTGTTAAAAGAGGAGGGAGAAGCATATGATATTTAATTTTATGCAGCATTTTATACAGTCCTGGGTAATTTGCTTTGCAGAAAGCCTTCTTTCACAGACTTCTCTGCTTTTTAATATTTAAGTAGATGAATTTGTATTTATTTCATGAATACTAGACTTAAATGCAGTTTTAAACAATGTATTTTAAGTAACTTTACATCTTTTTAAGAATATAGACATTGTTGTAACTTATAAAGAGTGAAGTGGGTGAAATTATGTGTGTATGTGTGTGTAATTATGTGTGTACGTGTGTGCACATATAGATTTTTCTATTCAAAATTTAAAAAAAAACCTAAAAGTATGATCCTTTTTATTTTAGAAGATTCACCTAAACTTAGAAAATACATCACAATAAAACCAACCACTCTGGTTTTGCTTATGATAGCCCTGGCAAAATGTCTTCTCTCTTTTCAAGGGGCAATCTTCAGGATCATTCTATATTATCTACTTTTTAATACTCCTGTCTAGTCTTGTTTCATTCTCCCTCTAGAGGACATCAGTGGTATTACAAGTCAAACTTCAAAATTTATTAGGATACCAGAAGGCCTTAACTGAAACACAATCATGAGAATAATTCCTTGATTTCGTTTATATTCAATTTAGTCCTAGAAGCCATTATCTTAAGTAGCTCTAAGTTTTCAGCATCTTTCTCTTTAAAGCAGAAAGTCACTATCTTAAGGTTTTTTGGGTTTGGTTTATTTGCTTGCTTTCTAATAGCAAAACCAAAATACTAACTCTAATGAAGAGCAGTTTCGTTAAGAAAGGTGGGTGTACTGAAAAGGTTAGAATTTAAGAGTCTAATACAGTGAGTGTTGTGCATTTGTGATTCCACCAGTCTGATTCTTGTATTCAAGTATCATATTACATCTGCTATGGAGTATTTGAGGGCACTGGCTGCCATTTAGTGTTGTATAAATTGAAAGCTATAATAAAAAATATATAAATTGAATATAACAATAAAAAGTGTCCTAATACCCTGAAAACAGGAAAGTCAAATATTAGGACTTTGACAAAAATATTCATCTTCTTTCAAGTGAAGATGAATATATAGAAAAGGGCTCCCTTCTCTTCCTTCTAGAGACATAAATAGTTTGATTTGGGGAAACCTATATTTTCTGTCTGTAAACTGGGAGCAATTTTATCTATCTACAGTAGTGTCAGGATCAAAAAATATATGTTGATTGCCTAGTAGGTGACTGACTCCAAGAAAATGCCTTTGCTCTTCACTCTTTACTTTACTTTTTTAAAAATAAAAATTATCTGACTCAGGCTGCAAAGTAAAAACACAAAAATTTGTAAAACTTTTCAGGAGAGTGTCCTCATTTTTTGATATACTTGCTCTTATTTTCTGCTCTTATTTTAAATTTCAGACTGGCAGCATGATTTTGTGTTCAAAATGTTGCTGCTGTGTCCTTGCAGAAATTTCATTTGTGGGAGAGTAGATGGAAATACAGAAATCTGCAATGTATGTATTTCATATAGGACTGTGTTTGTGGTAGGACATAGAAGGAAAAGTAGAAACAGGTAATTCTGTATGTTTTGCCCTAGAAAGGAGTTCAACACATAAAGTTTAAAAAAGCAAGATATAGTAAAATATGATCATGTGTATTATATTTGCATTTTAAAATCCTAGAAAATTATTTATGAAAATATTTGCAGGAAGATGAGATTATCCAGAACTTTGGGGAGCTTTTTATTCCTTCTGTATCACATGCATAAAAATAATTCAATAAGTAATATACACTATAAACTTCCATAAGGCGGTGTCTTTTTCCCACTTTTAAACTCCAGTATCTTAGTTTTGCTCCCGCAAATAACCACTATATACAGTTTATTTTATCATCTTAAGACTTTTCTACGCATGATACATAAATAAGCGTCAGTTCAGTTCANGTCTTTTTCCCACTTTTAAACTCCAGTATCTTAGTTTTGCTCCCCCAAATAACCACTATATACAGTTTATTTTATCATCTTAAGACTTTTCTACGCATGATACATAAATAAGCATCAGTTCAGTTCAGTTCAGTCGCTCATTTGTGTCCGACTCTTTGCGACCCCATAAATCTCAGCATGCCAGGCCTCCCTGTCCATCACCAACTCCCGGAGTTCACTCAGACTCACGTCCATCGAGTCAGTGATGCCATCCAGCCATCTCATCCTCTGTTGTCCCCTTCTCCTCCTGCCCCCAACCCCTCCCAGCATCAAAGTCTCTTCCAATGAGTCAACTCTTCACATGAGGTGGCCAAAGTACTGGAGTTTCAGCTTTAGCATCATTCCTTCCAAAGAAATCCCAGGGTTGATCTCCTTCAGAATGGACTGGTTGGATCTCCTTGCATACATATGCACAATAAATACGCATAAAATTGACTGGTTATTCACAGTAGTCTTGTTTCATAGTGTCTGTGTGAATACTGAATTAGCAACTATTGTATCATTACTCCTAGGGAAAATACAGAGTTAGGTTCCTGTGAGCCTCTGGTTACAATGCTGTCTGTCATCAACTGATCAATATGTAACTTTGCCTTATGTGTGTTTCTGTTTGGAGACATCTTACTTACTATTCATTAACACTGAACTTACCGCCAACAATACTGTAACTCATGCCTGAACAAAAGTTATCTAACATATTCTCTCTGTAAAGCACATCACAGCATACTTCTACTTAGGAATATTAGACAGAACTTCAGTTTACAGTCATTTTAAAGAGCAATGTATTAGTTGCTCAGTCGTGTTTGACTCTTTGCAACTTGTAGCCCACCAGGCTTCTCTGTCTATGGGATTCCCCTGGCAAGAATACTGAAGTGGATTGCCATTCCCTTCTCCAGCAAAATCACCAACAAAAGTCACAAAATGAGAAAAACCATGCATTTAAATAGAGTGCAAATGGGACATTTGTTTACAGCATGGGAGCAGAAGCAAGAAAGCAGAGCATTGTCTTGTTTAACCTAGGAAGTTCTGTGAGTATTGATTTTGGGGTCATAAATTTAGCAAGTAGACAAGACCTCGATGTTGGGAAAGATTGAGGGCAAGAGTAGAACGGTGTGGCAGAGAATGAGAAGATTAGATAGCATCCCTGACTCAACAGACATGAGTCTGTGCAAACTCCGGGAAATAGTGAAGCCTGGTGTACTACAATTCATGGGGTTGCAGAGTCAGACATGACTTAGCAACTGAATAGCAACAAAGATAAATCTACAAATAATGAGTATTGGCTGTTATACGTGTGTGTGCTGTGTATACATACATATGAATATATGCGTTCATCTCCTCTATCACACACTAGCAATATATTATAATGTATTTCTGAACATCACTCTATAGTATTGGTCAGTATTTAATAGCACAGACTCTGAAGTTAGACTGTCTGGGATCATATCCTGACATTAACTAGCTTTAACTAGTTAATGTGTGTGACCTTGAGCAGGCTACCTAAATATCCTGTGTCTCTGTTAAACTAATCTATAATATGGGGATTATAAGGAGTCCTATTTGAGGGGGTAGCAGTGAGGATCAGATAAGTTAATATGCAAAGACACTCTTAACAGGTGAAGTCGCTCTTTGCAACCCATCTTTGTCTGACTCTTTGTAACCACATGGACTGTAGCCTACCAGGCTTCTCCGTCCATGGGATTTTCCAAGCAAGAGTACTGGAGTGGGGTGCCATTTCCTTTTCCAGGGGNGACTGTGAAGAAAGCTGAGTGCTGAAGAATTGATGCTTTTGAACTGTGGTGTTGGAGAAGACTCTTGCGAGTCCCTTGGACTGCAAGGAGATCCAACCAGTCCATTCTGAAGGAGATCAGCCCTGGGATTTCTTTGGAAGGAATGATGCTAAAGCTGAAACTCCCGTACTTTGGCCACTCTTTGGAAAAGACTCTGATATGGGGAGGGACTGGGGGCAGGAGGAGAAGGGGATGACAGAGGATGAGATGGTTGGATGGCAACACGGACTCGATGGACATGAGTTTGTGTGAACTCCGGGAGTTGGTGGTAGACAGGGAGGCTTGGTGTGCTGTGATTCATGAGGTCACAAAGAGTCAGACACGACTGAGCGACTGAACTGAAATGAACTGATAAGTCTTAATGTATCCCAACTATGGAATATTTGTTTGTTAATAAAGAGCACTAACACACAGATTCTCTCCTAGCAGCATCAATATTCCAATGAAGATCACATGTTTTATGCAGTCTCTTTATCCCATTTTGTAATGGTCTGGAATAGTATGTTTTCTAAAGCCTTGTTCATTTTGGAGACTTGGGTTTTGTATTTCTTAAGAAGGAAACAGTGGAGATCTAAGATTCCATTAAAACTGGACACAAGAACAATCTCCCCAAAGCATAAATGAGAATTTAAGATACATACCTTTGGCCCTCCGGGCCCCTGAGACCCCTTCTGTCCTTGATTTCCTTTGCTCCCTTTCTTTCCTTCATCTCCCTGACAAAAAGAATGATAAAAATACAGTTGTTTTATAATATGTCCAACTCCATCTTATAGCAACTACATCATGGCCAGACTCTCAATGCATACCAACTTCAAAGTCATGTTTCCCAAGCCCAGCTCAGTTGCACAGAGTCTGTNTAAAAATACAGTTGTTTTATAATATGTCCAACTCCATCTTATAGCAACTACATCATGGCCAGACTCTCAATGCATACCAACTTCAAAGTCATGTTCCCCAAGCCCAGCTCAGCTGCACAGAGTCTGTCAATGTTCTTGTGCAGATTACATGACTTCAAAACTGTCCAGACTGCACCATTTACTCATTATGATTTAACACTTCCTAAGTCTGTGTTCAGTATCTTTCCTTGGAGACTTTGATTTGACTTTACAATCATTTTGCCCTCTTGGTCTATTTAAGTAGTGGTTCTGAGACAGTCGGTGGCTCAGAGGTTAAAGTATCTGCTTCCAATGTGGAACATCTGGGTTCGATCCCTGGGTTGGGAAGATCCCCTGGAGAAGGAAATGGTAACCCACTCCAGTATTCTTGCTTAGAGAATCCCATGGACGGAAAAGCCTGGTAGGCTATAGGCCACAGGGTCGCAAAGAGTCGGACACGACTGAGCGATTTCACTTCACTTCTTCACTTCTTCTGAGACAGTCACTGTTTCAAAGAAGAAAGCCATCTATGCTTTTCCATGCTGTTGTTCAGGTTCTGTGCTATTTCAGTTTAGAAACATAAAATGAGACATTTTAAAAATCAGTCCTGGTTCTTCCTCCGTGGAGTTTAATTCTTTCTCCCCAAGGAGGCCAGTAATTCAATTGGTAGAAAGATGAGTGAGAGCGTTAACCTGGCGCAGAGCTACAAATTGCCTTGTGTTCCCCAGCAGAGTTGTGTACACCACTGCTCCCTGCCAAAAAACTTTGTTACCTTCAACCAGAAGCCTCAGAGCATCCCAGAACTATCCTTACCCTAGGGCTCAACTCCAAGGCACCATAGCTAAGCATGTGTCCAGCTCAACAAAAGAATTCTTGGGCTGTATAGCTGAAAGTGTTAGTCACTCAATTGTGTCCGACTCTGTGTGACCCCATGGGCTATAGCCCACCAGGGTCCTCTATCCAAGGGATTTTTCAGGCAAGAATACTGGAGTGGGTAGGTATTCCCATCTCCAGGGGATCTTCCAGACCCAGGAACTGAACTTGGGTCTCCTGCATTGCCGGCAGACTCTTTACCATGAGGCTGTCCAATATTTATGACATAAATGACTATACCACCATTTTCAAACCTAAAGATGCATAAGAATCACCTGGAGATTTCTGGCCGCCCCCCCATCCAGAGTTTCTTATTTACTAGGTCTGTAGTAGAGCCCAATAATTTACATTTCTGACATATTCCCAGGGGACGCTGACACTGCTGTTCCAGGGGCTGCGCCCTGAGAACCACTGGCCTATACCGAAGTCATCAGCAGTGCAGACATTCCACTAAAAAGAAGAGAGACCTATAGAATCCACAGACATGCAGACAACTCCCTAGTACCTGTACTAATGGAGGGCAGTGATGGCAGCTAATTTAAAAAACTGTTGAATATCCAGATATCACTTACCATGTCATTATCATCTGCCAATAGCATCGAAATCTACCCCAACTATTTATGTTCTCCTCTTCAGTACCATATTTAACTTACTGACCTAAATGACCCCAGAAACCAACAGCAGTATGTGTGTGTTTAGTCACTCGGTCATGTCTGACTCTTTGCGACCTCATGGACTGTATAGCCAGGCTGCTCCGTCCATGCAGATTCTCCGGGCCAGGGTCCTGGAGCAGGTTGCCATGCCCTCCTCCAGGGGATCTTCCCAACCCAGGGATCAAACCCAGGTCTCCCACATACATTGCAGGCAGATTCTTGACCATCTGAGCCATCAGGGAAGCCCAGATCCACCTAAATGCAGTAAGTGCCAGCACCGCACACTGACTGCTTTGATATGTAACATATTCCTACCCTCCAGTCTTCTGCAGTGGCCTTCTACAAGCCCCATATCCCCTCGACGCCAGAAACCCAGTTCATGCACATTTTCCTTGCTCTGCTGGTGTATTTGACACCACCCATTGCTTTCTTCTTGAAGCCCTTTCTCCTTGGTTCCCCTAACATGGTACTCTGTATTCAGCCTGTCTTCCTGCTGTACGGAATGCTCTCTCTCTCCAGCTGCTGTAAAATGCAGGACTCCAACCTTAGCTCTCTTTCTCAGAGCTGTCTTTCATCCCCACAGCTTCAATTATTAACTCAGAGGGGCTATTTTCCAAAAGGATATTCAGGGAAACATTAGTTCTCCTGAATGTTAATAGGCAATCATCTCTAAAAGTACTTTTTGCCTGATGTTAAAAACGAATTCTCTGCACATATTTCCACTCCCTGCTGCCCACTGTGCCCCCCAACCCCCTGCAAAAAAAAAAAAAAAAAGAACAGATCTCATAGTCTGGTTAGTCAGTTTTAAATTTTAAACATTTAAAATGTTTTAAATGTTACAAATACATTTATATTTCAAATTCTCATGTTTAAGGCTAATGACTCAATTTTAGCCAATATTTTTCATAATATGTAGACATCTAAGCTATCAATTACTATTTTGATAGAATTAAAAATAGAACACTAGTAAGTATATGGATTTTATTTTTACTTTGCTCATATATAATTCTTCAGAATATTTATATAGGCATTGATGACTGCACCTAAGAACTGTAGTAATATCTGACACCTTAGAGGTTGTAGGTTATGGTCTTATTGATAAATTTGGGTATTTTATTTTCCTCTTGACATATAAAGATATTATTCGACAAGCATTTCTAAAATGTGTTGAATAAATCTATGCCATGTTGTGAAAGTGCCACTTCATAAGGTTATATTTCTTACTACTCTATAAAATTGTATAAATATTTGGAAAAAAATTATGGACTTTGATGTCTCAAGGATGTATCTCAAATCTTCTTTTCCCTTACTGTGTATTTGTTTTTTAAATGTCAACTTGGCTGTTTATTAAGAAAACATGTGTTGAACTCTTCCTATAAGTTTGGTTTTGTGACAGATGTTAGGAAAATGGAAATAAATAATACATATTTGCTGTCTACCAAAGCTCAAAATCTAGAGTCCATAATTTTAAGCCAGAAGTAAACATCTTTGATACAGCAAGAAAAACATCAAATTTCTCTTAAGTTGGATTCTTATTATCAAGACCAGAACTCAGCAGTCTGCTTCCCTTGCCCTACCACTGTGGATTCCATACCTTGAGGCCAGGCTGTCCTTTCCCAGGTGGTCCTTCAGGGCCTCTTGCCCCCGGAAGCCCTGCTTCTCCCTAGAGAAAATGACACCAAGGTCTTAGTTGATCCTGCATAGCCAATATGAATACACCCACTTTGTCTCTTCTTACAGCCAACAGAGTCTCTGTTTGGATCCTCCAGTACAGAAAAGACCTTCACTCTAGTCTCAAAATTCATTTGGAAGTTCACCAACATGAATAAATTAATATCAAACTTCATTTTAGCTCAGAGCAGCTGAAATATCGTGAAAAAGCCCAATTTCCCAGCCAGTTGCCAAAGCAATAAGCTCACTTTCTTTTGGCTCTTCATTCACATTTGGTGGTTTGTTTTTTGAAAAAACAAGAAAGACCTTCAGCCTTACCATCTGCTGTTTTTCTCTACTTATATTGAAAAATGAGTATTTCAAATGTCAACTCAAAATATTTCAGGAAATCTTTATAATGGCCTTACTTCCTGAATACATTTACAGACTTTTCCTTTTTGGAGAGGAGGAAAAAAGCCTTTTTCTCAAAGTTTAAACAACAGTGCTTTCTAGGAATCCCAAAGGGAGTAGGTCACTGGAACCCCCTGGCCAAAACACCAGAGAAAAGGCAGAGATCGTAAGTACCCACTTGGACTTTGAATTGGTGCTCTTTTATCTGGACTAAGTGAAAAAGGAAATTTAGAGTTGTGGGATTTTATTTTCTTAAAGAGACTAAGTTCGCCTTGAATGGTTTCATTTGAGCTCTTGCAGGACCAAGATATATGTGGTTTAATGGTTTTATTCCAATAATATGGAAAACAGTGTTACCTTCTTCCCTGCAGCTCCATCTTCTCCTGGTGCTCCTGGCTGTCCTGGGAGCCCTATTGAGCCTGGCTCCCCCTGGTGGATGAGGAGAGATTTTTATTTCCCAGAAGCTCACATTTATCGTGGAACTTCACTCTAAGGTACTTGGCAGTGGGATGCATCTTATTATTATAATATCTGAGAAAAGTCTAGGAGCAGGGAAATCTGAATAGCAATTAACAGTCATTAAGCTACTTGACCTTGGGCGAGTTACTTAACATCTCCAGATCTCAGTTTTGGATTGTGTTGTTTATTATCAGTTGAACTGTGACCAGCTCCCTCCCCCAAAAGATATGTTGAAGTCCTAAACCTTGGCACCGGTGAATGGACCTTATTTGGTAACAAAGTTGAGATGAGGTCATTGTTGTGGGTCCTAATCCAGTGTGACTGGTGTCCTTATAAGAGGAAAATATAATGTGAAGACAGACACGTAGGGAGAACCCCATGTGGCAAGAGAGGCAAGATTAAGGTAGCTGCAAGCCGAGGATGCGGGGATTGGCTACTGCCAGAAGCTAAGAGGCAGAGGGAAACTGTCCCTGATAGGTTTTGGAGGAAGTGTGCCCTGCAGACACCTTGATATTTTTTACTTTTAGCCTCTAGAACCGTGAGAAAATAAATTTCTGTTAAGCCACAGAGTTTGTGGTAATTTGTGACAGCAACCCTAAAAAAACTAATATAAAAATGAGATGAACTAATTGGGACCTAAACATTGCTTCCAATTGTAAAATTCAATTATTATACCCTCTTTGAAGTCAATTTATAATTTAAGTCCTTTAAAATGTTCAGAGAAAATGCATGCTGCTATCAAACAGTATAACGCTGTCCTTTGTTGTTACAGCTCAGTTGTGTCTGACTCTTCTGCAACCCCCTGGACTGAAGCCCGCCAGGCTCCTCTGTCCCTGGGATTCTCCAGGCAGGAACACTGGAGTGGGCTACCACTCCCTCCTCCAGGGAAATGTGTCCTTACTGCATTTATTAAGAGCAAAAAACCACTGAAAATAATGGAAAATCATTTCAAGTAAACTCAACTTTAAAAACTAGTGCAAAAAGCACAGTGAACCTAAAAGTAAATAGTAGTGATCATAGTATTAGTCGCTCAGTCATCTCCAACTGTCTGCAACTCTTGGTAGCCTACCAGGCCCGTCTGCCATGGAGTTCTTCAGGCAAGAATACTGAAGTGGGTGGCCATTTCCTTCTCCAAAAGTAAATAGTAGGATATAATAAAAATGAGAGAAAATCATAAACTTGCTAGCAAAAATCAAGAATAACAAAATTAAGAGGTAATACAAACTTAAAAATACTAAGAAAATAAATAAATGTCTATAATGATAAATATTTGTAAAAGAAAAGGCATTAAAAACAGTATTAAGAATGAAAGGTGAATCTATATATATAGTGAAAATTTTTGATTATAGAAAATTTCTGTGATAACCTCAAACAAATATATTGGAAACATTAATACATGGATAATCTTCAAGAAAAATATAAATTACATAAATGGCATATGAAGGAATGGAAAAGCTAAATAAACCAATGCAATTAAATAAATTCAGTCAGTAATTGCAAGCCTGGAACTTCGTCTCCCTCCAGGATCACAGGCTTAGTCTTACCAAATTTCTAAACATATGAAGAACAGAGATCCCCTCTCTTGTTTCTAAAACATAGAAAAAGAGGGAAGTCTATGCAATTTATTTTATGAGGCTAATAAAACTTTGATTTAAAAAACCATACAAAATAAAAAAAAATAAAAACTAAATTATAGACCCTAAGAAAAAGATTCCAACTTAAGGTTCTCATGTAAATGGAAGAAGATGTGTGTGTGTGTGTGTGTGTGTGTGTGTGTGTGTGTTAGTTGCTCAGTCATGTCCAACTCTTTGTGACCCCATGGATGGTCAGGCTCCTCTGTCCATGGATTCTCCAGGCAAGAATACTGGAGTGGGTTGCCATTCTCTTCTCCAGGGAATTTTTCCGACTCAGGGGTTGAACCCAGATCTCCTGCATTGCTGCAATATACTTTACCATCTAAGCCACCAGGGAAGGCTTGGAGGAATAGGAACTAGATTTAACTTCCCACCTGATGCAACTAAAAAAGCAGACAAAATATATGAAACAATGACATTCATGCTACAGTTTCCCAAGTTTACTATCTGGATAAAGTTCCCAGGCCATTGTTCAGAGAGAGAGATTCTAGGGCAAGTCCAGAAGTCTCTCTAATTTAAGGTGACAAAGGTGAGAGTCTGGATAAGCCAAGATATCAAAAATTCACAAAATAGATTACCAGAGAGGAAGGCATGACATGAAGAGAACTATTAAGATCTACTGAGCATCCCCCTTGAGTGTTTAGGTGAATACTGTTCAGCAGAGAGTGAGGAAATTACCCTAGCCCATGAAAACAACCACTTGAAAGGATCAGAGAACTGAGGCAGGAGAGAAAAGGTGCCTGCTCCCCGTGGCAAGAAAAAGCTTCACAATGCTGAGGGCATAGATGAGTGCGTAGAAGAGTATTGCCTTAGTAGTGGGGGGAAATAGCCCCAGACAAGATACTTTTCCTGTCCTACCTAACAAATCTTAAAAGCAAGATCAGAATGCTCAAACTGTTTTCAAGTAATGTAGAAACATGTAAGAAAAAAAGCTCAAAAATATTTATAGGAATACAAAAAATATTTAGCACCTAAAAAGGTAAAATTCACAATGTTTGGCATCTAATCAAAAGCTATTGAGGATTCAGAAAAGCTGCAGAAACATGACACAGGGGATAGAATTTATGAATAACATTAGGACACTTATTACACTGCGTTCCATATGTTCAAGAAACCAAAGGAAAATTAAAACTTGTTAATAGACATGATGCTTTCTAAGGCCCACTTGACTTCACATTCCAGGATGTCTGGCTCTAGATGAGCGATCACACCATCGCAATTATCTTGTTGGTGAAGCTCTTTTTTGTACAGTTCTTCTGTGTATTCTTGCCACCTCTTCTTAATATCTTNTATTCATAGTGTACTCTTTTTTATTTATTTTAATTGGAGGCTAATTACTTTACAGTATTGTACCAGTTTGCCATACTTCAACATGAATCTGCCATGGGTATACACATGTTCCTCATCCTGAACCCCCCTCCTACCTCCCTCCCTGTACCATCCCAATGTACCAGCCCCAAGCATCCTGTGTCATGCTTCGAACCTGGACTGGTGATTCGTTTCTTATATGATATTATGCATGTTTCAATGTCATTCTCCCAAATCATCCCACCCTCTCTCTCTCCCACAGAGTACAAAAGACTGTTCTATACATCTGTGTCTCTTTTGCTGTCTCACATACAGGGTTATCATTACCATCTTTCTAAATTCCATATATATGCGTTAGTATACTGTACTGATGTTTTTCTTTCTGGCTTACTTCACTCTGTGTAATAGGCTCCAGTTTCATCCACTTCCTTAGAACAGATTCAAATGTATTCTTTTTAATGACTGAGTAATACTCCATTGTGTATATGTACCACTGCTTTCTTATCCATTCTGCTAGTGGACATCTAGGTTGCTTCCATGTCCTGGCTATTATAAACAGTGCTGCGATGAACATTGAGATACACGTGCTTCTTTCGATTCTGGTTTCCTCGGTGTGTATACCCAGTAGTGGGATTGCTGGGTCATAAGGCAGTTCTATTTCCAGTTTTTTAAGGAATCTCCACCCTGTTCTTCATAGTGGCTGTACTAGTTTGCATTCCCACCAACAGTGTAAGAGGGTTCCCTTTTCTCCACACCCTCTCCAGCATTTATTGCTTGTAGGCTTTTGGATCGCAGCCATTCTGACTGGTGTGAAATGGTACCTCATTGTGGTCTTGATTTGCATTTCTTTGATAATGAGTGATGCTGACAATCTTTTCATGTGTTTGTTAGTCATCTGTAAGTCTTCTTTGGAGAAATGTCTGCTTAGTTCTTTGGCCCATTTTTTGATTGGGTCGTTTATTTTTCTGGAATTGACCTGCAGGAGTTGCTTGTATATTTTTGAGATTAGTTGTTTGTCAGTTGCTTCCTTTGCTTTTATTTTCTCCCATTCAGAGGGCTGTCTTTTCACCTTGCTTATAGTTTCCTTTGTTGTGCAGAAGCTTTTAATTTTACCATTTGTTTATTTTTGCTTTTATTTCCAATATTCTGGGAGATGGGTCATAGAGGATCCTGCTGTGATTTATGTCAGAGGGTGTTTTGCCTATGTTCTCCTCTAGGAGTTTTATAGTTTCTGGTCTTATGTTTAGATCTTTAATCTATTTTGAGTTTACTTTTGTGTATGGTGTTAGAAAGTGATCCAGTTTCATTCTTTTACAAGTGGTTGACCAGTTTTCCCAGCACCACTTGTTAAAGAGATTGTCTTTAATCCATTGTATATTCTTGCCTCCTTTGTCGAAGATAAGGTGTCCATAGTTGCGTGGATTTATCTCTGGGCTTTCTATTTTGTTTCATTGATCTATATTTCTCTCTTTGTCCCAATACCATACTGTCTTGATGACTGTAGAGCCTGAAGTCAGGCAAGTTGATTCCTCCAGTTCCATTTTTCTTTCTCAAGATTGCTTTGGCTAGTCAAGGTTGTTTTTTTTTTTTTTTTT
>SJYW01021238.1:705443-721739 GCA_006410735.1 Raphicerus campestris | reverse complement strand
CATGGTATATTTCTCCATCTATTAGTGTCCTCTTTGATTTCTTTCACCAGTGTTTTATAGTTTTTGATATATAGGCATTTAGTTTCTTTAGGTAGATATATTCCTAAGTATTTTATTCTCTTCATTGCAATGGTGAATGGAATTGTTTCCTTAATTTCTCTTTCTATTTTCTCATTATTAGTGTATCAGAATGCAAGGGATTTCTGCGTGTTGATTTTATATCCTGCAACTTTACTATATTCATTGTAGTTTTATTAATTTTCTGGTGGAGTCTTTAGGGTTTTCTATGTAGAGGATCATGTCATCTGCAAACAGTGAGTTTGACTTCTTCTTTTCCAATTTGGATTCCTTTTATTTCTTTTTCTGCTCTGATTGCTGTGGCCAACTTCCAGAACTATGTTGAATAGTAGCAGTGAAAGTGGGCACCCTTGTCTTGTTTCTGACTTTAGGGAAAATGCTTTCAATTTTTCACCATTGAGGATAATGTTTGTTTTGGGTTTGTCATATATAGCTTTTATTATGTTGAGGAATATTCCTTTTCCTGCTTTCTGGAGAGTTTTTATCATAAATGGATGTTGAATTTTGTCAAAGGCTTTCTCTGCATCTATTGAGATAATCATATGGCTTTTATTTTTCAATTTGTTAATGTAGTATATTACATCATTTTTAAATGAGTTTTGGTAGCTTGTATCTTTTAAAAACTTTGACCATTTCACTTAGATATTGAATTTATTACCATAGGATTGTTTTTCACATTTTCACATAGCTCCTAGCTTATGACAATTTTGAATGTGTTCTTCAAAAGATTAACAACAGAATTACTGAATAATCAAGCAGTTCCACTCCTAAGTATATACCTAAAAGAATTGAAAGTAGGATTTTGAAGAGATATTGTACACCCATGTTTATAACAGCATTATTCCTAATAGTTAAACCATGAAAGCAACCTAAGTGTTCATCAACAGATGAATAGTTAAGGAAAATGTGGTATATACTTACAATGGAATATTACCCAGCCTTCAACAGGAAGGCAATTCTGCAATCTGCTACAATATGGATGTCCCTTGAGGACATTATGTTAAGTAAAAAGCAAGACAATCACAAAAAGACAAATACTGTATGAGTCTACTTATATGAGGTACTGACAACAGTTGAAATCATAAAGACAAAAAGCAGAATGGTAGCTACCAGGGGCTGGGAAAAGGGGAGAAGTTTCAGTATTACAAGTTGAAAAAGTTATAGGAATAGGTAGTGATAATGGTTGCTTAATTATGTGAATAGCTTAAATACCTATGCAGTTAAAAATGTACATTTAAAATGGTTTAGATGGTATATTTTATGATCCTTAAAAAGAACAGTACAATTGAAAATGGTCAAGATAGTAAACTTTATGTTATGTGTATTTTACCACCATAAATTTTTTAAATTGTCAACATCTAATAAACAAACAAACAAACAAAAAATAGACATCTAATNGTATATTTTATGATCCTTAAAAAGAACAGTACAATTGAAAATGGTCAAGATAGTAAACTTTATGTTATGTGTATTTTACCACCATAAATTTTTAAAATTGTCAACATCTAATAAACAAACAAACAAAAAATAGATGTCTAATTCTGGACGCCTAGGAACTGTCTTTGTTAAGCCTTGCATCTTCAAACCTAGAAAAGTATCTAGAGCAATATAGTATCTAGAAAAGCACCACTAGACACAAAGAGTCAACTATATTCAAGATACCAATAGATATTTTCTTTATCAAAAGCCAAATTACAGTCTTAAATCAGAAAAGGTGGGGGTGAGGAGGAAGCAGTAGAAATGAACTGAGCAGAAGATGTCTGTGAAAATAGTGACCTGTACTCTTTCATATGACAAGTTTAAATTTTTAATTTACTCTTATCTATGTGGAAGATCCTACATCATTACCAAGGGGAAATACTATTCTTTTTAGTAAGAAAGGAAATAGGAACATCAGAAGAATCTCTTTTAGGCCAACAAACATGCCTCACATCAAAGTCTAAAATATCAGAGAGTATCTGGTGCCTTGAGATCAAACAGCACCCAAGTTATGATAGAAAGAAGCATTCTCACAGTGTCAGGTGGCCCATGAAGGCAACCAAGAAGAATCCACCCACTATTTTATGGGCAAACATCAGAACTAAACAGATTTCTTTTAAGGAGAATATAGGGAAAAAAAAAAAGAAAAAGAAAAAATCTACAAAATAAAAAAGACTGTAAACATAACACTCAATAATGCAGAAAAGAGGACTTCCCTGGCAATCCAGGGTATAAGACTCTGCCTTCCAATATAGGGGACATGGATTCAACCCGTGACAGAGGAACTAAAGTTTCACATGTCATGGGATGCAGTCTATTTTTTTTTTTTTTTAATGCAGAAGAGGAACTATTTATGTGTGTGTACATATATACACAGGAACATAAATATTTATGTATGGTAACTTCTGGAGAAGGCATTGGCACCTCACTCCAGTACTCTCTCCTGGAAAATCCCATGGACGGAGGAGCCTGGTAGGCCTCAGTCCATGGGGTCGCTAAGAGTCACACACAACTGAGTGACTTCACTTTCCCTTTCCCTTTTCCCTTTCATGCATTGGAGAAAGAAATGGCAACCCACTCCAGTATTCTTGCCTGGAGAATCCCAGGGATGGGGGAGCCTGGTGGGCTGCCACCTATGGGGTCTTACAGAGTCGGACACAACTGAAGAGACTTAGCAGCATCAGCAGCAACAGCATGGTAACTTCAGCCATGAAATTAAAAGATGCTTGCCTCTTGGAAGGAAAGCTATGACAAACCTAGACAGAGTATTAAAAAGCAAAGACATCATTTTGCTGACAAAGGTCCATATAGTCGAAGGTATGGTTTCTCCAGTAGTCAAGTACAGATGTGAGAGTTGGACCATAAAGTAAGTTGAGTGCTGAAGAATTGATGCTTTTGAATTGAGGTGTTGGAGAAGATTTGAGAGTCCTTTGGACTGCAAGCAGATCAAAGCAGTCAATCCTAAAGGAAATCAACCCTGAATAATCATTGGAAGGGCTGATGCTGAAGCTGAAGCTCCAATACTTTGGCCACATGATGCAAAGAGCCGACTCATTGGAAAAGACACTCATGATGGGAAAGAATGAAGGCAAAAGGAAAAGGGGGTAGCAGAGGATCAGATGGTTAGATAGCATCACTGACTCAATGAACATGAATTTGAGCAAACTCCAAAAGAGATTGGAGGACAGAAGAGCCTGGCATGCTGCAGTCCATGGGGTCACAAAGAGCTGGACACGACTTAGCAACTGAACAACAACATAAATATATTTGTCTATCAAACATATAGATATTTACAATGAAGAGAAGAACTAATTTCAGAAATGATAGTTACTTATTGAGACTATTTTAAAACAGAGTTTAATGTACATTGCTTCCTAAAAGTCACATAAAATTATGATATCATTCCCATTTTACAAAAGGTTAGCAGCATGCTTCCAGCCATGTGGCTTTGTAAATAGTAAAACTGGAGTTCAACTCAAGTAGCCTGATTCCAGAATCCAGCTCTTAGCAAAGTTAAAAACAACTGCTGCATGTTTGCAATTAAATTCCAAGATAATGAATTATAATAAAAGAGCTGAAATGAGATAATATAAAAGGAGTCAGTGGGGAAAAGTTAGCTGAAAAATTGTCAGACTCTAATAAAAATCCCCAAAGTTTTGTGGGGTAGGAAAATGTTACAAGGACTTTTTAAAATAGTAGAATTAAAATTAGCATTAGAAACAAAATAAATGGAAGAAACTCAGAAATATACATTGTATAGGAAAAAACAAAAGGAAAAAAATTCTGAGTGTAAAATAAAAGATGAAAACTATATGAGAGAATTTGTTAGCTATGAAGTCTGGAAAATGGAGACACACACAACACCAAATACGTAACATTCACCTCTAAACCGGTTGAACTGCATGTATGCAACCAGAGCTTGTACTGTCTCAGCATAATTTCAGGTCTCAAGCATAACATTTGTGAGATGCACTGAGAATTTTGCAATAGAAGTTGTTAGCAAATATCTATTTTTCAGCAAAGGAATTTAAGCCCAGGAACAGCTGTGAACAGTGCTAAAGCTGAAACTCCAGTACTTTGGCCACCTCATGCGAAGAGTTGACTCATTGGAAAAGGCTTTGATGCTGGGAAGGATTGGGGGCAGGAGGAGAAGGGGACGGCAGAGAATGAGATGGCTTGATGGCATCACGGACTCGATGAATGTGAGTCTGAGTGAACTCCGGGAGATGGTGATGGACAGGGAGGCCTGGCATGCTGCAATTCATGGGGTCGCGAAAAGTCGGACACGACTGAGTGACTGAACTGAACTAAAAAGGTTTGCAAATATTTTGCAGATTATATGAATTTTCTCAAGACAGGATGAGATGGCTGGATGGCATCACTGACTCGATGGACATGAATCTGAGTGAACTCCGGGAGTTGGTGATGGATAGGGAGGCCTGGCGTGCTGCGATTCATGGGACTGCAAAGAGTTGGACACGACTGAGTAACTGAACTGAACTGAACTGAGACACCGTTCTAAAAACTTTTAATGTATTGTCTCTTTAATTTCACACAAACCCCTCCAATAATGGATGAGGAAAATAAGAGTAAGAAGATTAAAGAACCTGTCCAGGGCTATGTTAGTAAGTGGTAAAGCTGGAATTCCCTAGTTAGTGAGAATCTAAAGTGTGCCTTACGAACAGTAAAGTCAGTATTTTCACCCTAGCTCTGCTTGACAAATAATAAACATGTAATATAAGCAAAGAGCACTTTCATAGAACTTTCACATATTTTATCCCAATTCATATTCAGACAATTTTTTAATATGAACTATTGCTACTACTATTCTATAAATAAATAAATTGAGACCCAGAGAAGTTTATATGACTTTTCTACATTTCATTATCTAGTGGAAGGATAGGATTCAAGCCTAGGTCTTCTTGTATTCCAAACAGCATCATATTCTTTATGCCACCAGTGTCCATTGTCTTAATTGGAGAAGGAAATGGCAACCCACTCCAGTGTTCTTGCCTGGAGACTCCCAGGGACAGAGAAGGCTAGTGGGCTGCCATCTATGGGGTCGCACAAAGTCGCACACGACTGAAGCGACTTAGCAGCAGCAGTCTTTTGTCATAATCTTCCCAGAGCTTTCCTAGAAGTCTAAATTAGATCAGCAAACCATGTGAGAAAAAAGTACTCGAATTGATTCCAGGAGGGTATTCGGTTGACAATGATCTGATTGGTACAGCTGCCCTGCCACATTTTCAGCTCATTGTATAGCCACACAACAGTTTTAGAAATTGAATCTTGGGACCGTGATCAGGAAATTCAATTTGGAGAACTTTTAAGAGTAGTCTTTTCTGTAAACTCTGTTGATTTGAACCAGCTGTTTCCACCATGAACCAAACTGACACCAATGTATGAGTCATCCAGAATTTTTGCCCAGTAGGTCCAATGATACAGGGAGAAATAAACTAATTTTTAATGTGATGCCTTTAGTCAATGGAGTTATTTTTAAGCTTTAAAGCTGTGGAGAAAGGGAAGAAGGAAGGGAGAGAGGGAAGAAGAAGGAAGAAAGGAAGAGAGACAGGGAGACAAGAAGGAAAGAAGGAAGGAAGGGAAGGAGGGATGAAGGGAAGTAAGAAGGAAATAAGTAAGGCAGAAAGGAAGGAAAATAAGGGAAAGAAGGAAAAAAGGAAGGAAAGATAAGGAAAGCTAAAATAAAGAAAACCAATATCCTACCCTGATGTGACCACTAGCGAACTGATTTTTAAAACATTTCTCCTTGCTCTTTCTCTGGAAGGAAAAGTATACACAAGACAGTAAAAAATCTGCCTGCAATGCAGGAGACCCGGGTTTGATCCCTGGGTCAGGAAGATCCTCTGGATAAGGGACTGGCAAGCCACTCCAGCATTCTTGCCTGGAGAATTCCATGGATAGAGAAGTCTGGCAGGTTACAGTCCATGGGGGTCACAAAGAGTCAGAGATGACTGAGTGAGCAACGTTTTCACTTTCAAGGAAGCTTTTAAGCAGAAGCAACTGACTATTCCCGTTAGGCCATAGGAGCTCTTCCCTTATTCCAAAAGAACTCTCTCATTTTTCAGGTCAATATCATTTTTTAAATTCTATTGGAGAATTTGAAATGTTAGGTTTGTTTTTCAATAAACTATTTCGTATGCTTATATCCTCTCTGAGGTCTGTGTTGGTCAGCCAACGTTTGCACACTTTTGGTCTACTGAAGCTCTCTTGTGTACTTCATCCCTTGGTTTACTTCAAGTCTGCTTTGTGTTCGCTATTGAACATACAGAGTTGTATGTTATTAATTCCACAGCTTATTTTGAAACTGGCCCCTGAGACTATCTCTTCAACTGCCCTTTAGTTTGAGACATGAAGACTTTATTCTCCAATATTTCTCTATCACAATGGTTTATATTATCATTATATTTCCACTTTCCTTCCATAACAGTATCATCTATTTGGGTTTTTATTAGACTTGTGTGGCCAAAGGAATCTGGGCCAGAGTAATTAAATGAAGCAAATGAAACATTTATTGACAGCAATATGTTATTGAGTGAAGGGGAGCATTTTAGAAGTAAAATAAAAAATTTACCCACAAGTGATGCATTGCCATCTGTTCTTATTTCACACAAATCAGTACTGAGGGAGCAACATGAAAGAGGAAACTGGGTCAACATTTACATTTCAAGTCAGGTTAGATCTTGCTTTGTCAATTTCTTTGGACTGGAAATACAAAGGTTAAAAGATTATTGCAGGCATAGGGGAAACCAGCCAAGAAATGGGTCCTTCTGAATAGCACCATGAAACTGTGAGTCTTAAATACAGAAAAAAAAATTATACAGGGAAGAGATAATGTTTGGTGTGATCTAAGTTTGCCTTTAAATTTATGAGACCAAAATATGAGAAAATCCACTTGAACTTATCATTGTCAAATCTCTGTGTTCAGCCTTTATTTTCTACCTGTACTTGGTCCAAATATGTCCCTCTAGGTTAGGCAGTGGCCTGTGAGGTTATCCATCTAACTGTTGGCCTAGAAATATAGAATTCTTAAAAAGAGAAATCTCAAAGCAAGTGCAATATCTGATAAACTGTCTCTACATTCTTTTACTCTAACAATGACTAAAATTTCACAAAATTATAATGAGACTGAATTGAGGAGTTTGGGGCCAAAGGAGACTCCCCAAATCAGAAAACTTCATCTGTCCTATGAGAATATCTTAGATCTGAGGCAGGAAAATTCTTCCTGCTGACTCAGCTGTGTGTGTGCATGTGTGAGCAGTAGCATGCCTAAACATGTGTGCTTTGGGAATGGCACTAAGCTAGAATCTCTTTCCTTATTACACCTTCATTATTAGGCCTAATGAATACTTAAACATTATCAAAAAACCTCATGATGTGAATTTCACTTTAACCTGCTAAGTCATTTGGTATTGACAACCTACTTTTTGTTTCATTTTGTTTTTCGAACCTTCTTTATGTTGCAAATCTATTTAAAGGTTTTGCTTATTCCTCACATGATGCTATTTGGGGACAATGTGGGTGATTACACAATACATAATTTGTTTACATCATGTATATCCCTGTTAAAATTCTTCAATGCCTTCTCACTGCTCTTTGGCTTAAATACAAGTACTTTATCTTGATGTAAACTATATAGTCAGTCTCTTAAGACTTTCCCCATCTGAAGATTTCCTCCACACATTACTTGCAATCATACATCCTTTAGTTAACTGATGTGTTCTCAAAGTGTCTATTAGGCAAGTTTTTACTTGTTTTATATTTTTGTTGATCTTTTTTCCTAAAATTATTTATAAAGGGTTATTATAACTGTGGATTTTCTACTTTTCTGATACTTCTGTCAATTTTTGCACCATCTATTTTGAAGCTCTTATCAGGTGCATATATATTTAGAGTTTTTGTAACTTCTTGAATAGTTTAGCCTTTTATCATTATGAAATAACTCATCATCTCTGCCATACTTTTGTCTAATATTTATTTATCTAAATTAGCTTTCTTGTGCTTATTATTGCATCACTTTCATTTCAACTTATACTATGTTATGTTTAAAATGGTTCTGGCAAGCAGCACAGAATTGGAGTTGGTTCTTTTATACAGCTGTATCCAGTCATTACATAATTGTACCTAGGACCATTTCTCTTTCTAAGCAAAGTAAGAAATCAGATACTCTGCCCACTGGGAAGATTCTGCTTCACCACTGTCCATCAGGGACAGCCCCAAGAAGGGGCTGTAGTGCCTTTGAATTTGTCATTGTCCACTCTTGGGTAGTGCCTACGTATTGGACCAGACCGTCTGTAAACAGGATTTGAGACTTCTCTTCTTCTGCTAGTTGATTACAGGGAACTCCCCATGAGGCCATGGTTGCAGGCTGAGAGAGAAAAGGGAATGCAACAGGAGTAGGGACCATGGACATGTGCCTTCAGGGCCCGCTCAAGACACTTCCATTTAATGATGGAGTGTTTGCTGTACATGCCCACGGTTTAGGAAATCAGATAACATGCAGTGCATGATGGCAGCTCACGCCATAACTTGGTAGCATGTGGTTAAGCATTTGGTCGGTTTCTACTAAGGTACAGCAGTAAGCAAAAGTTATTTCTTAAGAAAAAAGCAGCTCTCTGCAGATGATGGCAGGTATCTTGTGGAAGGGAAAGGTGATCAAGGTCCTTGCAAAGTAAATTATGATGTATGGCTGGAGAGTTGATATACCCTATGGTAGAAAAGGGAAGGTATATTACTGAAAGTGAACTGTTTCTTATGGACTTTATGGGCAAGATATATTTTTCTGGAAACACTCTCACAGACACACCCAGAAATAATGTCTAATATGAGCATCCCATAGTCATTCAAGTTATCACATAAAATTAACCATCACAACAGATTCTAGAGAGTAGGAAAATAGACATCTTTAGAGGAGGGTAGCTGTCACAATGGGATTGACATATAATCTATAAATGACTTTGCTTTGCTTGCTTTAATATATCACACAGCACAACAATCCAAGGGCTCAAGGTATCTTATCCTTTGACATGGATAAGTAACCACCTTACAGACAAAGAAGAGTGAGAATGGGCATACAAACATAGGATTCACTCATCCTACCACAAGTTGTACTATCCAGAAGCAGAAGCTATTGGCCTGATAGACGAAATGACCTTCTGAAGGAGCAGCCAAAAGTTTCATTTTGGAGATTATGTAGTGCAGAGATGGGGCTCTATGCTTCAAAGAGTTGTACACATTTTTGTTGCTGTTCAGTTGTTAAGTAGTGTCTGATTCTTTGCAACCCCATAACTGCAGCACATCAGGCTTCCCTATCCTTCACTATCTTCCAGTCTTTGCTCAAAATCAATCAACACTATATTGCTGTACCATCAGCAGATAGAATATACAGGTCTGGAGGCAAGGAAATAGTATGAACACTCACTTCTTCACTCTGTTATTTTTAGCTCTGTGAGTCTAGAATTTTTGACTCACAGAATGAAAATAGAGATCCACCAGGTGACACAGAAAGAGTCACAGTAAACAAAAGAATTTTGACTAGTAACTGATTACTTTGGGATCTTTGTGCCAGCAGACTGGGAAGAAAGAAAATAGCTGCTATATTGGCATGGGTAATTGATTATGATCATCACAGAGAAATGGAAGTGTTCTTCATAAAGAGGGCAAAGATAAGTATCTACAACACTTAGGTGATCCACTTGTGGGTTCATGGTATTCTCTGGCCCACAATAATTAAAAACATACAGACACATCAACAATGTGTGTTGGGATGCAGTGCATAGGAACTCAGGACTCTCGGGGATGAGGATCTAAATAAACCCAACAGGCAAAGTGTCCAAACCAACAGGAGTGCTAGATGATGAGGAGGACAATCTGCTGCTACTGCTGCTGCTGCTAAGTCACTTCAGTCGTGTCTGACTCTGTGTGACCCCAGAGACTGCAGCCCACCAGGCTCCGCCATCGCTGGGATTCTCCAGGCAAGAACACTGGAGTGGGCTGCCATTTCCTTCTCCAATGCATGAAAGTGAAAAGTGAAAATGAAGTCACTCAGTCATGTTCGACTCTTTGCAACTCCATGGACTGTAGCCTACTAGGCTCCTCCATCCATGGAGTTTTCCAGGCAAGAGTACTGGAATGGGTTGCCAGTGCCTTCTCTGGGACAATCTAGAATAGATCGATAAAAGACCTATATATTAATGAGTAGTACTCATTACGGCCTAAGGATCAACTGTAGCAGTACAGTTTGGAATCTACCCCAGTAAATCTCTTAAAAATTTTCCTGGACCTGTGACCAACAAATAGCTCAAAGAAGCTGTGCCTGAATGGCGTGAACTTCCTATGAAAAGTAGTGAAGCTGAGTAGTGGAAGTGGTGGACTAGAACTGATGCTCTTGGTGCCCCCTTCTGACCCCCTATTAACAGCCAGTACACCGTTCCCTGTGGTTAACTGATGACAACTCACAGCTCTCCCCTTTGCTAGAAATTTGCCTTCAGCCAAATGAAGATACCTTGCCAAGGAGGTCCCGTTGCCAACTTCTATCAATAAATTCCTAGAGTCAAATTGTGGCCTATGATTGACTGGCATGAAATACAAAACTTTTATCCCCTTCTCTCAAAGTGGACACAATGCTGTAGTCCAATCTTTTACCAAAACTTGCCCAAGTGATCACACTGAAACTACCATCTGAGATTACCTTCTTGCTTTTTTCCCCTATTGTTCTATGCTGCTTCTGTCACCTTTCTCTTGAGAGAAGTTCTCAGTAAATTACTTAAATAAAAATCCACATATTTGCTTCTGCTTCTAGGGAACCTGAACTAATATATTCACCATCAGAGTATCTATTAAATAACATACATATGTTTATATCTAACTCTATGTATGTTAAGTAAGATATGTTTATATATCTTGTTTTTCCCACTTAGCAATTCTGGCAGCCAAACTATGGTCTTCCTTATCTTGGTAGTCTTTTTATAATCATCTGCATTATACCATAAACATAGTAGGCCTTCAATAAACACTTCTGGGTGTAAAGACAGAAATAAGCCAACCATGTGATGATCTTTCCTCAGAAAGGCACCTAATTTATAACTGTTTTGAGCTATATTCTTCATAGATAAAATTTTAATGCATTTTATGGGGGAAAGCTGTCTAATAAAAGACAAGCTCAAAGATATAACACTAAACTCTCATGGTTTCAATTTATCACCAAACAGCATCATTTTTATTGTTGTTTCCAAAATGAGATCATCTTTCTCTTCTACTTTCACGTTAACTAGATTTGTTCAAGGATTTGACGGTAATGTCATCAGTCTGGCCTACTGCACGAGTTCTGCTGAGTTTTAAAATATAGCCATTAGCATGTTATGGAGGAAGATTTGATCTCATCATGCTATAAATCACTTGTTTTTCTGAGGAGATTGGAAATATGACAGGCAGCTGTGCTTTGTCAATGTTTTCATTTATACATTATATCTTTCCCACTTCAAAGTTTGCAGAAAGGTGAGATAATGTGATTAGGTAGCCAAGCATATTCAATGTTCTGAAAACTGGGTCATTTTTGAGATTAACTGATGGATTAAAAGGATTTAGAAAGGTGGTAAATTTTTGATTTGCACATTTCTCTAAAGAGTCTTGTCAACTGCCCCTCCCACCTCTTTCAGAGCAGCAAGCACTACATCCAGCAGTTTAGTAGCTGCGAATTATTCTTGCCTGTTTTTTTTCTTTTTTTTTTTACCTTGAGCAAATTATCAGTATTTCCACACTAGATTTATTTTCCATAATCCATCAACTGCATTGCTTTGGGGGCACTGGAAATGAGACAGAGGAGTGCTAATGTGACAGATGAGGACTGAAATAATTAAATAGTGCTCATTGTAAGGCTCCTATACATCTCTTTGACCAAGCATCTTTTGAAAATGCCCGAAATGCCAATTAAATAAAGACTGCTTAGTAGGGAGCATTGTTCAATGCCACTCTTCCTTTTGGCATTTTCAGCCGTATCAGTGGCCAAAAAGATAAATTAATAGCCTTCTACCAGATGGTGAACATAATTTATTCTATTTGGTTCTGTAGTTTACCAACTAGCATTTTATTGTTTGAACAGTGTATGTTATATACATGTAAAAGATTTGAAAAGCAGACCTTTTTAAGAATTTGAAATGTACAAGAAGTGGAAATATTCTTTTATTCCACCTACTCACTCATTCATTTATTCAGCAAATCAGAGGTACATAAATGACTCCAATAGAATGAGTACATGTAATAATAGATATAAGATTAAGATGCACACAAGAGAGCATAAACAATGGACTCCTAATTCAAGGGGCTGTTATCAGGAAAGTCTCCCCAGCAGAGATGATGCTACCAGCTATAGCTTAGTGAATAAATTAGAGCCAGCCAGGCAAAGGGTAAAATGAAGAAAAGTCTGGGTAGGCTGAGACACGGTGAGAGAGATTAAGAAAATGCACTTTAAGACTAAAAGTAAAACTGGTGGGACAGGACTAGATAAAGATTTTTAGCAAAAAATTAAAATTAAATTCTATTTTAAAAAATGATATAAGATTTATAATCATGCTGAGATTAAAACAGTTTTCTAGATTTTCTGATGGCAGAATTCTGTGTTTACTTTTTCAAATTCATCTTTTATCATTTGGGGGATGTGAAAGGATGTGAAAGGATATGGGTGTAGGTTTCTTTTTTTTCCTCTGAGACCCTATGGGAAACAGACAAAACAGCAATGCAGTAGGGTAGAAGGCAGCTAGCATGACATGGATGTGAAGTGAGCCCACATCACATAATAGGAGGTCCACACTATGAATCCACTCTAGTTGATATGCCAAGGATTTTGAAATGTATGGATGATAGGGGGAAGTCAATGAAAATTGAGAAGCTATAAACAGAAAAGCAATATAAGACACTGATGATATAGAATCCTGATGTACTACTTCAGTGTTTTTTTGAGATCTAACTAGTACGTATGAGAGATTAGTTGAGGGCAGAATATATCATTATTTTCATAATCTTGTGTCAACACAGGCAGAAGTTTACATTTTTATTATTTTGAACATAATTCTTTTTTTAGAGAAGTAGGTTTTCATTAATACAACGAATGCCAAAAGGCAATTTTCTATTGATGGTCAATAAAAATGAACCAATCAAGAAATATTCATTCAGATCTACAATGTGTCTGCTACTATGCTCTGTCTTGGGTAAATTCCAGTGAATATATCATGAAACATCTGTTATAAAGAACTTAATGCAAGTATTTTATAAGATAAAACTAAAGCCTGAACCCATGTGGTTTGATTATTTCACTAAATAATTGCCTGTCAGTTCAGCTCAGTCACTCTGCCATGTCTGAAACTTTGTGATCTCAGCACTTTGAACTGCAGCANAGAGCCACCAGGGAAGCCCTTCTTCCAAATTATAGCACATAGAACATGCTAAAAAGTAACTATTAACTATACCCATAAATCACATATTTGTTTTATACTAAAATTTAACTTGAAAAGAATATTTTTTTAGTCTAAAAAGTCCTTATTTTGCAAAGAAAATTATCATACTGTAAATTTATATACATCTTCTTGATTAACGAAATTTTACAAGAAATCTTGCTGATTCAGACAAAAACAAGAGTAGAGATACAGATCTGCCTTCTCTGGAAAGAGTTGTTACTGTGAATGTTAGTTCTACATATGCTATTGAGTAACATAGAAGTTATACTTTATTCTACAAGTGGGTTTTTGCTTAAAACAATGAACTGACCTTAGAATATTTTATTGTAGTTGGAAACAAAAAACAATGTAAAAAGGAAGATCACTTAAGTTCCATGATTTTACCTCTTTGTTAAATCTATCATATCTGTAGGACTGCATGCTAATGTCCACAGGAAGCTAGACAAGCAATCTCAGGTAGAAGACAAAGTCTTGTCTCACCATCAAAAACATAATAATTTGTTGATCTGAATTCAGTTCAGTCGCTCAGTTGTGTCTGATTCTTTGCGACCCCATGAACCACAGCATTCCAGGCCCCTGTGTCCATAACCAACTCCCAGAGTTCACCCAAACTCATGTCCATCGAGTTGGTGATGCCATCCGACCATCTCATCCTCTGTCGTCCCCTCCTGCTTCTGCCCTCAATCTTTCCCAGCATCAGGGTCTTTTCCAATGAGTCAGCTCTTCGCATCAGATGGCCAAAATATTGGAGTTTCAGCTTCAACATCAGTCCTGCCAATGAACACCCAGGACTGATCTCACCCAGAATGCTCAAACTACTGCACAGTTGCACTCATCTCATACTCTAGTAAAGTAATGCTCAAAATTCTCCAAGTCAGGCTTCAACAGTAAGTGAACTGTGAACTTCAGATGTTCAAGCTGGGTTTAGAAAAGGCAGAGGAACTAGAGATTAAATTGCCAACATCTGTTGGATCATTGAAAAAGCAAGAGAGTTCCAGAAAACATCTACTTCTGTTTTATTGCCTATGCCAAAGCCTTTAGGATGGACTGGCTGGATCTCCTTGCAGTCCAAGGGACTCTCAAGAGTCTTCTCCAACACCACAGTTCAAAAGCATCTGAGGGAGTTACCTAAATCTTCCCTGGACTAAAATGGTAAAACAATAATATCGTGATCCTGATCATCAGTAGCCCATGACTGAAGCAGGAGGCCAAATTCTAACTGACATACTTTAGGCCAGACTAATTGAATTTTGAACTTCTAAATGATACATGCTACAAGATAATTACAGACTTATACAATAAATGAATTTTACCATTTATGAATATTTTTTCCAGTTCCTTAAGTGAGTGCTCATTTGCTCAGTTATATCTGACTCTGTGACTCCCCGGACTTGGCTTCTCTCAAGCCTTGGCTGTCTCAAGACTCCTCTGTCCATGAGATTCTCCAGGCAAGAATACTGGAGTGGGTTGCCATACCCTCCTCCAGGGGATCTTCCAGATCCAGGGATCGAATCCACATGTCCTGTGTCTCCTGTACTGCAGTAGATTCTTTATTGCTGAGCCACTGAGGAAGCCCAGTGGCTCAGGAATATTCTTGTTCCTTAAGTTTCCCATTTGTTTTCATTACTGGGTTATACATGAGCAAGCTAATGTAGAGAAAAACTACATTTAAAATAGAATCTGAAAGACAAATATATATATGAAAATTCATACACGAGTTTCATAAAAGATATAAGTATTCTCAGTAGAAGGAGACTATATGTTTCCTTTAAAATAGAAAAGATGGTTTATACTAATCATGACTCATGAAGTCAGATACTAGTTCTCCATGGTTGTAGTATTTAGTTTTCTGGTGCAATCCAAATAGCCACAGTCAAAACACTAACTCACTACAGAAATGTGGATGCATACCATTCATCCAAAAATTTTACTCATCAGTTTGTCAATGTGTTGACTTTCTTTTAGTATATCCAAAGTTATTTTAAACAGTTTGTTCTTGGATTAAACTACTCAAAATTTCCAAATCTGAATTTTCCCATCAATGCATTTTCTGGGTTTAACAACCTTCATGACACTAGTTTTATAAACATTTTACTGTTAAAAAGAACAAATAATTTCACAATTTGTATGGAAATACAGAAAACCCTTGAATAGCCAAAGCAATCTTGAGAAAGAAGAATGGAACTGGAGGAATCAACCTGCCTGACTTCAGGCTCTACTACAAAGCTACCATCATCAAGACAATATAGTACTGCCACAAAGACAGAAATATAGACCAATGGAACAAAATAGAAAGTGCAGAGATAAATCCACGCACCTATGGACACCTTATCTTTGACAAAGGAGGCAAGAATATACAATGGAGAAAAGACAATCTCTTTAACAAGTCATGCTGAGAAAATTGGTAAACCACCTGTAAAAGAATGAAACTAGAACACTTTCTAACACCATACACAAAAATAAACTCAAAATGGATTAAAGATCTAAATGTAAGACCAGAAACTATAAAATTCCTAGAGGAAAACATAGTCAAAACACTCTCTAACATAAATCACAGAAGAATTCTCTATGACCCACCTCCCAGAGTAATGGAAATAAAAGCAAAAATAAGCAAATGGGACCTAATTAAACTTAAAAGCTTTTGCACAATGAAGGAAACTATTAGCAAGGTGAAAAGACAGCCTTCAGAATGGGAGGAAAATAACAGTAAACAAAGCAAGCAACAGAGAATTAATCTCAAAAGTATACAAGCAGCTCATGCAGCTCAATA
>SJYW01021238.1:682040-701434 GCA_006410735.1 Raphicerus campestris | reverse complement strand
GAATAGCCAAAGCAATCTTGAGAAAGAAGAATGGAACTGGAGGAATCAACCTGCCTGACTTCAGGCTCTACTACAAAGCTACCATCATCAAGACAATATAGTACTGCCACAAAGACAGAAATATAGACCAATGGAACAAAATAGAAAGTGCAGAGATAAATCCACGCACCTATGGACACCTTATCTTTGACAAAGGAGGCAAGAATATACAATGGAGAAAAGACAATCTCTTTAACAAGTCATGCTGAGAAAATTGGTAAACCACCTGTAAAAGAATGAAACTAGAACACTTTCTAACACCATACACAAAAATAAACTCAAAATGGATTAAAGATCTAAATGTAAGACCAGAAACTATAAAATTCCTAGAGGAAAACATAGTCAAAACACTCTCTAACATAAATCACAGAAGAATTCTCTATGACCCACCTCCCAGAGTAATGGAAATAAAAGCAAAAATAAGCAAATGGGACCTAATTAAACTTAAAAGCTTTTGCACAATGAAGGAAACTATTAGCAAGGTGAAAAGACAGCCTTCAGAATGGGAGGAAAATAACAGTAAACAAAGCAAGCAACAGAGAATTAATCTCAAAAGTATACAAGCAGCTCATGCAGCTCAATATCAGAAACATAAATGACTCAATCAAAAAATGGGCCAAAGAATAAACAGACATTTATCCAAAAAAGACATACAGATAGCTAACAAACACATGAGAAGACAGATGCTCAACATCACTCATTATCAGTAAATGCAAATCAAAACCACAATGAGGTACCATCTCACGCCAGTCAGAATGGCTGCTATCCAAAAGTCTATAAACAATAAATAATAATTTATTGTTATTATTTATCCACAAACAATATATGCTGGAAAGGGTGTGGAGAAAAGGAACCCTTTTACACTGTTGGAGGGAATGCAAACTAGTACAGCCACTATGGAGAACAGTGTGGAGATTCCTTAAAAACCTGGAAATAGAACTGCCTTATGACCCAGTACTCCCACTGCTGGGCATACACACCAAGGAAACCAGAATTGAAAGAGACACATATACCCCAATGTTCATCACAGCACTGCTTACAATGACATGGAAGTAACCTAGATGTCCTTAGCAGACGAATGGATAAGAAAGCTATAGTACATATACACAATGGAATATTACTCAGCTATTAAAAGGAATGCATTTAAATCAGTTCTAATGAGGTGGATGAAACTGGAGCCTATTATACAGAGTGAAGTAAGTCAGAAAGAAAAACATATTAATAGCATATTAACACATATATATGAAATTTAGAAAGATGGCAATGATGACCCTATATGTGAGACAGCAAAAGAGACACAGAGTTAAAGAACAGACTTTTGGACTCTGAGTGAGAAGGCGAGGGTGGGATAATTTGAGAGACTAGCACTGTACATGTATATTACCATATGTGAAATAGATTGCCTGTCCAGGTTTGATGCATGAGACAGAGTGCTCAGGGCCAGTCCACTGAGATGACCCTAAGGGATGGGTTGGGGAGGGAGGTGAGAGGGGGGTTCAGGATGGGGGGAACATGTACACCTGTGGCTGATTCATGCCAATGTATGGCAAAAACCACTACAATATTGTAAAGTAACCTCCAATTAAAATAAATAAATAAAAATTAAAAAAAAAAGAATCCTCATTTACATCTTCATTAATCTTTCCTTGCCCCCAAAAGATCCCAAGTGCAATCTGGATCTCTTCTAGGACTCTTTACAATTTACGCAGATTGTTTCCAACTCTTCAGATCCTCCTTCATATTCACCATTCTCTTCGCATGACATTCAGCTGTCATAGAGACTAATTGCTGTGCCCCTTGCTTGCAGGGTGCTCTAATCTTATTTGAAGGAGCAATTCTCAAATGATGATTTCTCTATAGGGATGGGTGAGTGGGAGGTAAAAATTACTGGTGTAAGATAGGTTATAAGAATATATTATACAGCAGGAGGAATACAGTCAATATTTTTAAATAACTATAATTGAAGTATAACCTTTAAAACTGTATAAAATTTTCTAAAAACTGGTGAAAGGGACTAAAATTATAAACTTCCAGTTATAAAGTTAATATGTCACGAAGATGTAATATACAGCATAAAAAATATAGTCAATAATATTATACCAACTTCAGTGACAGATGGTTATTAGACTTATCACAATGATCATTTTGTCATGTATTTAAATAAATCACTATGTTATATACCTGAAATTAACATGATATTGTACATCAGCTGAGCACCAAAGAATTTATGGTTTTGAACTGTGGTATTGGAGAAAACTCTTGAGAGTCCCTTGGACTGCAAGGAGATCCAACTAGTCCATCCTAAAGGAAATCAGTCCTGAATATTCATTGGAAGGACTGATGCTAAAGCTGAAATTCTAATACTTTGGCCACCTGATGTGAAGAACTGATTCATTTGAAAAGACCCTGATGCTGAGAAAGATTGAGGGCAGGAGGAGAAGGGGATGACAGAGGATGAGATAGTTGGATGGCATCATCAACTCAATGGACATGAGTTTGAGTGAACTCCAGGAGTTGGTGATGCACAGGGAGGCCTGGCATGCTGTGGTTCATGGGGTCACAAAGAGTCAGACACGACTGAGTGACTGAACTGAACTGAACTCTACATCAACTATATTTCAATGTTCAAAAGGCAATACGTTTAAAACTTTAAAATAAATGAATTCATTTTGGGAAATGTTGATTACTCTAGAAAGAGAGCTTTTTGTTGTAAGATCTGAAATATACGGTACTTAGACAGTAGCCATAAAACAAACCCAAAATATTTTGAAAAAGAACAAAAAAATGTGGTACATGGACTATTGACTGAGAAGCCTAAGATGTTTTCACTAAAAACAAATGATGACTGCCATATCCAGTTAGACGATTTTATTTTTCCTTCTGTTTTAGATCTTCATTTTTAAATTGGGTATTCTTAAATATTAGAAGAGTTCTGAATTCAGATATAAATAATTCCCATGCTGCCACTTACTACTTTGGGCAAACTGCTGAATGTTTCTAATCTCAGTTTTAATTTTTTACACCAGAATGATAATATTTTTATGGTTTTGGAGAGGAAAGCTTTGAGCACAGTCTGTGGTACATAACAGTGGTCATTCAGCAACAGCTAGTATATATAGTACCTAGACCAACAACTGGGAAGTACCAACAACCCCAAAGTACTGAGCAGTCTCTTCAGAGTCCAAGGAGTAATGAATCCAATTTCTGATGTAACAGAGAAAACCTTTCTAAATTCAGGAGAATATTTATAAGTATGCTTTGTTATTTTATAAATGCTTAACTGTTTGTTAGACAAATAAATCTTTACATTAGCAACTCTTTACAGATACACCCTAAGAAATTTTAAAGATATATAGTGAACACAGAAATATATATGGACATATTTCTAATTTGTCTGGATTTTTTTGTTTTTCTTTCATGTAAATCTTACAGTTCTGGAGTAATACAATTTGGTATCTTTATTAAGATAATTGCACTTATCACATATTGCTTTCCTTTTCAAATTTATTACTTTTGAGCTGCCAACTATTTCTGGCTATTTACTCTTTTCCAGCACATTTAACATTGAGTCAAGATGGTGTCATTTCACATGCAAGCTCCAACACCATTTTAAGCCCTTTGACCTTTCTTCAAATAGCTAATTCCCTGGTGTGCAGAGGTGGTGGCAGAGAAGGCAGCAAATGACAAGGTGATGAAAATTTTGTTGCATGAATTAGCTTTTGGGTGTCATATTTCTATATGAGAATGCTAAAGCTAGCATGATTTAAATACATTGAAAGTAGTTTATTAAAAAAACTTAAAAGAAGTTGATTCTTCCAGGAGGCCAGCACCAGCCCTGGTTACCCACCCTCCCAAGCAGCTGCCCCACAATTAGTCCCACCCACCAGTGGGCTAGAATCAACCTTGCCCTCAACCCCTGCTGCACAGTCAGTATACTGCAACCTGGCACCATCCACCAATGGACTGGCAGCCACTGCACATGACATTCTAGGCCACAAAACAGGTCTCCATAAATTTAAAAAGATTATAATCACACAAAGAATCACTTATGACCACAAAGGCATAAGACTAGAAGTCAACTACAAGAAAAAAAATGTGCAAAAATGAGAAACACCTGGATGCTAAATAATATGCCACTAACCAAACCAACCAATGTGTCAGTGAAGAAATCAAAGAGGAAACAAAAAATATCCAGAGATAAATAAAAATGGAAACAGAATGTTACAAAATCTATGTCATGCAAAAAAGGCAGTTTAAGAGTTCACAGAGCTAAAGGCCTACCTCAGAAAATAAGAAAATTCTTAAAAAAATATATATATATATAAACAAAAAGCAATCTAACTTTACACCTCAAGGAACTGAAAAAAGAACAATCAAAATTGCAAAATAGTAGAAGAAACACATAACAAATATCAGAGCAGAAATAAATTGAGACTAAAATTATAATAGGAAGACTGATGAAACTAAGGGCTGGTTCTTTGAAAAGATAATAAAAATTTTAAAAGTTTAGCCAAAAAAGAAAAGAGAAGAGCCCACATAAAATCAGGAACAAAATAGGAAAAATTACAACTGATCCCAGAGATATACAAAGGATCATAAGGGATTACTATGAACAATTACATACCAGTAAAATGGACACCCTACTAATAGAAGAAATGGACAAATTCCTAGAAAAGTACAATCTCTCAAGATTGAAATAGGAAGAACTAGAAGAAAAAAAAAAAAGATCAATACCAGCGATGAAACAGAATCAGTAATCAAAAAACTCCCCACAAACAAAAATCCATAAGATAGCTCCAGTAGTGAATTCTACCAAACATTTAAAAAAGAATTAACACCTATCCTTCTCAAACTATTCCAAAAATAGCAGAGCAAGAGATGCTTCTGAACTCTTTCTACAAGGCCAGTCTTATCTTTCTACCAAAACTAAACAAAGCCACCACACACACACAAAAAAAATACAGGCCAACATCACTGATGAACACAGATGCAAAATGTTCAACAAAATATTAGTAAAGTGAATCCTACAATATAGTAAAAGGATCATATATCATGATTGAGTGGGACACATCCCAGCGATGCAAGCATGGTTGGATACTTACAAATCAATCAATGTGATGCACTATATTAACAAATTAAAGAGAAACATATGATCATTTCCATAGATGTGGAAAAGCTTTTGACAAAATTCAACATCTGTTTATTATTTTAAAAATCTCTCAACAAAGTGGATATAGAAGCAATACCCCTCAACATAATAAAGGCCATGTATGACAAACATAGAACCAATAAACTCAACTCTACTCAACTGTGAAAACTTGAAAGTGTGTTTTCTAAGATCAGGAATAAGACAAGATGCCCACTCTGACCAATTTTATTCAATATGGCATTGGAAGTCCTGGCTACAGTAATCAGACAAAAAAAAGAAAATTCAAACTAGAAAAGAAGTAGAATTGTCAATATTTGTAGGGTACATGGTACTATAACTTAAAGATAACACAAAAAACTCTTAAAACTTATCAATGAATTCAGTAAAATGGGCAGAATACAAGATTAATATATATAAATCTGTTGCATTTCCATACATAACAATGAACCATCAGAAGGAGGAATTAAGACAATAATTCCGCTTGCAACTCCATCAAAAAANAAGAAAATTCAAACTAGAAAAGAAGTAGAATTGTCAATATTTGTAGGGTACATGGTACTATAACTTAAAGATGACACAAAAAACTCTTAAAACTTATCAATGAATTCAGTAAAATGGGCAGAATACAAGATTAATATATATAAATCTGCTGCATTTCCATACATAACAATGAACCATCAGAAGGAGGAATTAAGACAATAATTCCGCTTGCAACTCCATCAAAAAAGCATAAAATACATAGGAATAAATCTAGCCAAGGAGGTAAAAGATGTGTGCTGGGTAAACTATAAGACACTCATGAAAGATACAGAAGATGACACAAACAAATGGAAAGCTATACTGTGGGATAATTAATTTTGCTAAAATGAGCATAATACCCAAGGAATCTACAAATTAAATGCAATCCATATTAAAATACTAATGGCATTTTTCACAGAATTGGAACAAATCATTCTAAAATTTGTATGGAAACACAACAGATTCCAAATAACCAAAACAACTTTGAGAAAGAATAAAGCTGGAGTTATCATGCTCCCTGATTTCAAACTATGCTACAAAGCTACAGATTCATGTCAATGTATGGCAAAACCAATACAGTATTGTAAAATAAAATAAAGTATTAAATAAAATAAAAAAATAAATAGTAATTTAAAAAATAAAGTAATAAACTAATCCAAAAAAAGCAAAAATCAAGAAAAAATACAGAATAAATAAGGTTATAAATACTTTAATAATTGCAATAAATATGAATGAAAAAATGTTCTACTCAAAACAGGACAGCACTGGCACAAAAACAGACATAAAGATCAGTGGAATAGACTAGAGAACCAGGAAATGAATCCACATTTCTATGCCCAATTAATCTACAAAAAGAAGATAAGAATACACAACAGGTAGAAGACAGTTTCTTCAATAAATAGTGTTGGAAAAAATGGGACAGATATTGGCAAAAAACAAACTGGACTACTTTTCCATACCACATAACAAAATGAGCCCAATTGATTAAAAAGTTACATGTAAGACCTGAAACCATAAAACTCAAAGAAGAAAACATAGGCAGTACACTCTTTGCCATCAATCTTATAAATATTTTTTAGAATACACCTCCTCAGAGAAGGGAAACAACAGCAAAAATAAACAAATGGGATTTAATCAAACTAAAAGGCTTTTACACAAAGGAAGGAAGCTATCAACAAAATGAAAAGGTAGCCTACTGAATGGGAAAATATATTTGCAAATTATATATCTGATAAGGGGCTAATATGTAAAATACACAAAGAACACACATAACTCAACCCAACCAAAAAATGGGTGGAGGACTTGAACAGTCATTTTACCAAAGACATACAGATAGCTAACAAAACAAAATGAAAATAGACTTCTAGATACATACAATGAAAAGATGCTCAACTTCACTAATAATCAGTGGAATATAAATCAAACCACAATGAGACACCACCTCATATCTCTCAAAATGTTTGTTTTCAAAAAGACAACAAATAACAAATGCAATATCTGTTGGACTGAATTGGCGCAGCCACGACAAAAACAGGATGGTGGTTTCTGAAAGTATTAAAAATACAATTACCATTCCATCCAGTAATTTCTATCCTGGGTATTTATCTTAAGAAAACAAAAACACTAATTCAAAAAGATGTATGCATACCAATGTTCTGTTCAACTTTATTTATAGTAGCCAAAATATGGAAACAAATTAAATGTTTATCAATAGATGAATGGATAAAAAAAGATATGGTGTATAAACATACACACACACTGAAATATCACTGAAACATTAAAAAAATAAGCCTCTTTGCAACAACATAGATGGAGCTATAGGGTATATTATGCTAAGCAAAATAAATCAGACAAAGAAAGACAAATACTATATGATCTCATATGTGGAATCTAAAAAAACAAAACAAAATGAAAATAGATGTCTAGATACATACAATAAACAGGCAGTCAACAGAAGGGAGGGATTTGAGAGGGTGGGNAGCTTGAACATCTGGAAGTTCATAGTTCACGTATCGCTAAAGCCTGGCTTGGAGAATTTCGAGCATTACTTTGCTAGCATGTGAGATGAGTGCAATTGTGCGGTAGTTTGAGCATTCTTTAGTATTGCCTTTCTTTCGAATTGGAACGAAAACTGACCTTTTCCAGTCCTGTGGCCACTGCGGAGTTTTCAAAATTTGCTGGCATATGGAGTGCAGCAATTTCACAGCATCATCTTTCAGGATTTGAAACAGCTCAACTGGAATTCTATCACCTCCTCTAGCTTTGGTCATAGTGATGCTGTCTAAGGCCCACTTGACTTTACATTCCAGGATGTTTTACCCATTAGCTCCCATTTACTCTCATTTTACCCATTTACTCCCATTTGTCTTCCTCCAGCCCCTGACATCCCAGTAATCTACCTTCTGTCTTTTCTGGATATTTTATATAAATGGAATCACACAATAAAAAAAATTAAAATAGATAATAAAATAAAATAAGTTGATTCTTGAGACCATTTTGGCAACACATCTATGCATATTTTTGTGAATTTGATTTTACTCCAATTATATTAAAAAATAAATAAAACTAAAATTTCACCTTAGTATTCAATAAGTTATGTCGCTCAGTCATGTCTGACTCTTTGCGACCCCATGTACTGTAGCCCACCAGGCATTCAATAGCCATGTAAATTTCTGTATTATCAATAATGCTTTTTTATTAAATAATCACTCTGGCATTGTCTAAAAAATATATATAGTTAAAAAGGGAAACTATTTCAGACTTCACCAAATTCATACATTGTCCCCTGCAGTAGGCAGAATTCTGAGATGGCTTCCAATGAAGCTAGATCCTGTACAATCTCTCCTTGAGCATTGGTAGAATTTGTGATTATGAACAGATATCATTCCCATAGTTATATGTCACATGGGATTCTGCAGATGTAATTAAGTTCTCAAATCAGTTGATCTCAAGATAGCAAGATTATCTAAGCAGATTTTATCTGATCACATTAGCCTTTTAAATCTGGGTCTCAAGGATGGAGATGGAGGAAGTCAGAGTCTTAAAGCACAAGAAGAATTCAACATGCAATTGCTAACTTGAAGACAGAGGGAACCACATAGCAAGGAATGAATGTGGAAGGCCTTTAAGAGCTGAAAACAGTCCTTGGATGACAGCCAGCAGGGAAACATGGGCCTCAGTCATAAAATGGAAGAAACTGAATTCTGTCAACAGTAAGAATGAACCTGAAGACACATTTTCCTGGAGAGCGTCTACACAAGAAATCAGCCCTGTAAATCATGACTTTAACTTTGTGATACCCTGAAATAGAACTAGCTATATCATATCATACATCTGACCTACAGAGATGTGGGGTATTGTTTTACACCACTAAATTTGCAGTACTTCATTACATGGCAATAGAAAACTAATATACCCCATGTCCTCAAAAACAAAAGAAAATGATTGAGTTAATTAGCACTGAATATTCTAAATTAACAGCTTGTTTTGTTTGTTAAAATTGTCTTCTAATTTTTGAGTACCATCAATTTTGAGAAGTATTTTCATTTTTATACCAGCTTTAACTTTTAGCTAATGTGGGAAACTATTGTGAATGTTCTTACACTATCCTGCTTTACATATTTACATATTCAAACCAGGTTTGAAACGTTCATTGATAAGGATGAAGGTAGGAAGAAATATGAGCCATGAAAATTTCTCTTCGTTAAAATATTATTCTAGCTTGCAAAAGTAATAAAGCTACATAGCTTGCTGGGACCTATAATATTAATACTAAATTTAATTCAGAAGATGAGACAAAAAGCAAACAGGAATGTAATTGGAAGCAATTTTAGGCAGCGAGAAATCACAGAGAAGATTTTTTCAGATTGGAAAAGGTTCATGCAGGATGATGCTTTTGAAGATACTATCAGCTTCTAAACAGAGGAGTTTCCAGAACGAGGCTTCAGGGGGAAACACTGTTTAATTGACAATAGAAGTTTTCATATTTTTTAAATACAAGAAAAAAATGCTAGTATTGGAAATCAGAGTGCTCTGCTTTTTTGGTTTCAGATGAACTGAAATTAAAGGTGAATTCTTCTTTATCACTAAATGGCTAGGTCAAGCCCCGGCAACCTGCCAAGCAATGGTATGAGACTGACTTACATTTGCTTGGTAGGTTAGTCTTCTCTCAGTTCAACTTCTATTTTGTAAAAAAGGGAGCAGTGAAAGCATAATAGAAACTTTGCAACTTCTTTCATCTAAGAAGTTTCAAGTTAAAATACACAGCAATTGACTAAATGAGGTCAAGGTTTACTTTCTGCAGATCTCAGCTTTGGGGAAAATTGCAGCATCTTACAGGGGAGCAGAAGGCGCTAAAAGGAGCATCTTAATATATAATCCAAAGAAGTTGTTCAGTGTACGCTACTTACATCTTGGAGCATGCATCAGAAAACTTATTTTAGGAGATTATGAACAGAAAGACTCTTGCCTGAGACTATGTCATTCTAACTTTTATACCTATTGCTCTGAATGCCAACACTGCATTTATTCAGATACTTACAATGTCACATTTTTAAGAAAATTATTGCTTAATCTACTTCTCACAGAGAAGGAAAGCTATGGGGAGTAACATTAACAAATATAATGACCAAGCAATCTCTAGTAATAAGAAAAGCTATATTATACACATTCTGTTTGTCAACTAGGATTCAACACAAAAAGAATACTGCATATAAATTTTACAAAGGTGCGAAAACACTGCAATATCTCTTCCCTGAGTGTGTTGTACTTATAGGAGTCAACACACCTCTTATTCTACCATCCCATTTCTTTTAAATCTATAAAACAAAATATTTATCTATTATTTCATTCATTAAATATCATCTCCACATAGCAATGAATAGGACAAAGGTTCTATTTTTATGTGGCTTATATTTTAGTCAGAGGAAAATATCAGCATGACCTTAAAGACACATGACAAATTTAAATCTAGAAAAAGAAGGCATATATACACAGGACTTTTAGATTTAAGTAAATTTTATTCATAAAAATTGCAGTAATGGATGTGGGAATGGGTCTCTGGGATACTCAACCAAAGATCTGGCTAATTTTATGGGTAACTGATGAAGAGATTCTGAAGTTGATGCTAAGATTCTAAATGACAGCAACTCCAATTCAGAGGTGATCCAAACTAAATGAAGTTAAAATTAAAGAAATTCCTCTAGAATAATATGCCACATGCAACACAAGGGTTTATCACGCTTGGCCATCATGCACTTGTATTCTCTTAGGGAGTCCAGCTCACTCATCACCATAACCTGGAGATCTACATGGGTAAGGGAAGCACTGCCACGCAGAGAGGAGGTGGGAGACTCTACAAGTAAAATTCTACAGAAGCCAGGAGGATTCTGAGATGGCTACGACCATGTCATGGCATTTAACTGGTGAAAGCAAATTGGGCATGTTTCCTGTAATAATCAACAAAGCCTATGTAGTAGCCTGAATATAGTCCTCAGACAGATTTCTTGATGATTAATGATGATGACATTCCTAGGAGTTGAATATGCAGGCAGCCTGCTAAGGTCTTGCTTGTCACAGAAAAAGGACAACCACATTGCCTTTACGAAAGGCTTTTTTGTGTCACAGAAAGTCATGGCCCTTACCCAAATCTAAGACTTGAGTCCCAAAATAAACTATGAATGGGCATACTCTCTGAAGGGTCTTTGGAATAACATCATGAGTATGTCTCTGGAAATGGCCTTATCCAAAGGATGTGCTAATACTTATTTAGAAAACTACTCTAGGAAAGGAGAGCCATACAGACCTTGGGGGGCTGTTAGACATCAGCTCCAGACAATAATTATAATAAATAAATTATAACCACTGGGATCCACAGTCAGAGGGGATTCCTGAGGATGTTAAATGATGGTTTTTAAAAATGATTGTTGTTTCCAGTTCAGATAAATTGATTTCAAGACTGAACTTTACTTTGGGGCTAGAGATGTGAAATATCAACTTCCCTAACTCTCTTTTACAGGTAGAAGTTCAGGGAAGTTAAATCACTGCTTTTAAATGCAAAATCAGAATCTAAGTATTTTTAGTTCTTACCAGGTTTCTATATCGCCCCAGATGCCTGGGCCCCCTGATTAGGGGATGGGATGGAAGAAACTGGAGGTTATCCAGCTTCCAAGAAACAAGTGAGAAGGGAAGGGTCATATTTTCCTCACTCTTCACTTTGTTTTAAAATTTTTATTTCATTTAAATTGGAAGAAAAAAAACAAAAATTCTTGCTCCTTTTCACAGTGGCAGGGGTTGAGAGTGGGGGAGTCTGACAGGAAACATTCATGAAAAGATAATAGATGAAAATTTTCCCCAAATGGTGAAAACTATGAAACCATAGTTACTAGCAGCATAAGAAATATGAAGAAAACATCAAAGCATAAAATAAAATTGCTTACAATAGTAAGAAAGAGCAAAAATTTAAAAAGCCAGAAGAAAAAAGACATTATTATATACTTTAAAGTACTGAAAAATAGAAGTTATCAAACTAGAATTCTTAACCTAGAAAAAAATTCCTTTCAAACATATAAGTGAAATGAAGAGATTTTCCAGATGTGCAAAAGCTTNGAGGCTTCAGGGGGAAACACTGTTTAATTGACAATAGAAGTTTTCATATTTTTTAAATACAAGAAAAAAATGCTAGTATTGGAAATCAGAGTGCTCTGCTTTTTTGGTTTCAGATGAACTGAAATTAAAGGTGAATTCTTCTTTATCACTAAATGGCTAGGTCAAGCCCCGGCAACCTGCCAAGCAATGGTATGAGACTGACTTACATTTGCTTGGTAGGTTAGTCTTCTCCCAGTTCAACTTCTATTTTGTAAAAAAGGGAGTAGTGAAAGCATAATAGAAACTTTGCAATTTCTTTCATCTAAGAACTTTCAAGTTAAAATACACAGCAACTGACTAAATGAGATCAAGGTTTACTTTCTGCAGATCTCAGCTTTGGGGAAAATTGCAGCATCTTACAGGGGAGCAGAAGGCGCTAAAAGGAGCATCTTAATATATGATCCAAAGAAGTTGTTCAGTGTACGCTACTTACATCTTGGAGCATGCATCAGAAAACTTATTTTAGGAGATTCTCAACAGAAAGACTCTTGCCTGAGACTATGTCATTCTAACTTTTATACCTATTGCTCTGAATGCCAACACTGCATTTATTCAGATACTTACAATGTCACATTTTTAAGAAAATTATTGCTTAATCTACTTCTCACAGAGAAGGAAAGCTATGGGGAGTAACATTAACAAATATAATGATCAAGCAATCTCTAGTAATAAGAAAAGCTATATTATACATATTCTGGTTGTCAACTAGGATTCAACACAAAAAGAATACTGCATATAAATTTTACAAAGGTGTGAAAACACTGCAATATCTCTTCCCTGAGTGTGTTGTACTTATAGGAGTCAACACACCTCTTATTCTACCATCCCATTTCTTTTAAATCTATAAAACAAAATATTTATCTATTATTTCATTCATTAAATATCATCTCCACATAGCAATGAATAGGAAAAAGGTTCTATTTTTATGTGGCTTATATTTTAGTCAGAGGAAAATATCAGCATGACCTTAAAGACACATGACAAATTTAAATCTAGAAAAAGAAGGCATATATACACAGGACTTTAAGATTTAAGTAAATTTTATTCATAAAAATTGCAGTAATGGATGTGGGAATGGGTCTCTGGGATACTCAACCAAAGATCTGGCTAATTTTATGGGTAACTGATGAAGAGATTCTGAAGTTGATGATAAGATTCTAAATGACAGCAACTCCAATTCAGAGGTGATCCAAACTAAATGAAGTTAAAATTAAAGAAATTCCTCTAGAATAATATGCCACATGCAACACAAGGGTTTATCATGCTTGGCCATAATGCACTTGTATTCTCTTAGGGAGTCCAGCTCACTCATCACCATAACCTGGAGATCTACATGGGTAAGGGAAGCACTGCCACGCAGAGAGGAGGTGGGAGACTCTACGAGTAAAATTCTACAGAAGCCAGGAGGATTCTGAGATGGCTACGACCATGTCATGGCATTTAACTGGTGAAAGCAAATTGGGCATGCTTCCTGTAATAATCAACAAAGCCTATGTAGTAGCCTGAATATAGTCCTCAGACAGATTTCTTGATGATTAATGATGATGACATTCCTAGGAGTTGAATATGCAGGCAGCCTGCTAAGGTCTTGCTTGGCACAGAAAAAGGACAACCACACTGCCTTTACAAGAGGCTTTTTTGTGTCACAGAAAGTCATGGCCCTTACCCAAATCTAAGACTTGAGTCCCAAAATAAACTATGAATGGGCATACTCTCTGAAGGGTCTTTGGAATAACATCATGAGTATGTCTCTGGAAATGGCCTTATCCAAAGGATGTGCTAATACTTATTTAGAAAACTACTCTAGGAAAGGAGAGCCATACAGACCTTGGGGGGCTGTTAGACATCAGCTCCAGACAATAATTATAATAAATAAATTATAACCACTGGGATCCACAGTCAGAGGGGATTCCTGAGGATGTTAAATGATGGTTTTTAAAAATGATTGTTGTTTCCAGTTCAGATAAATTGATTTCAAGACTGAACTTTACTTTGGGGCTAGAGATGTGAAATATCAACTTCCCTAACTCTCTTTTACAGGTAGAAGTTCAGGGAAGTTAAATCACTGCTTTTAAATGCAAAATCAGAATCTAAGTATTTTTAGTTCTTACCAGGTTTCTATATCACCTCAGATGCCTGGGCCCCCTGATTAGGGGATGGGATGGAAGAAACTGGAGGTTATCCAGCTTCCAAGAAACAAGTGAGAAGGGAAGGGTCATATTTTCCTCACTCTTCACTTTGTTTTAAAATTTTTATTTCATTTAAATTGGAAGAAAAAAAACAAAAATTCTTGCTCCTTTTCACAGTGGCAGGGGTTGAGAGTGGGGGAGTCTGACAGGAAACATTCATGAAAAGATAATAGATGAAAATTTCCCCCAAATGGTGAAAACTATGAAGCCATAGTTACTAGCAGCATAAGAAATATGAAAAAAAATCAAAGCATAAAATAAAATTGCTTACAATAGTAAGAAAGAGCAAAAATTTAAAAAGCCAGAAGAAAAAAGACATTATTATATACTTTAAAGTACTGAAAAATAGAAGTTATCAAACTAGAATTCTTAACCTAGAAAAAAATTCCTTTCAAACATATAAGTGAAATGAAGAGATTTTCCAGATGTGCAAAAGCTTAAAGAATTCAGTGCTAGAAGATGTGAACTACAAGAAAATATTAAAAGGAAGCCCTTCAAATGAAGTCACTATTTTAAAGGTATTACATCCTTGTATTTATTGTTGCATTCATTATTCATAATAGCTAAGATGTGGAAGCAACAGACAGATGACTGTGTGCCGTGTGTGCTAAGTGGCTTCAGTCATGTCCAACTCTTTGTGACCCTACGGACTGTAACTAGTCAGGCTCCTCTGTCCATGGGCTTCTCCAGGCAAGAATACTGGAGTGGTTTGCCATTTCCTTCTCCAGTGGATCTTCCAGTCCCAGGGCTGGAACCTGTGTCTCTTATGTCTTCTGGCAGGCAAGTTCTTTACCACTAGCGCCACCAGGGAAGCCTATAGATAGATGAATGGATAGAGAAAATGCAGATTACGTATATTCAATAGAATATTATTCAGCCATTAAAAAATGGAAATCCTACCATTTGTGAGAACATGGTTGAAACTTGAAGGCATTATGCTAAGTGAAATAAGTCAGACAAATTCTATATAATCTCACTTATATGTAGAATCTAAATAAAAGCAAACTCACAGAACAAGTGGATTGGTAGTTTCCAGGGGTTATGAAGTGGCAGAAAGAGAGATATTGATTAAAGGGTACCAGCTTCCTGGTATCNATGGCCTGAATATGAATCCTGCTTTTCTCACTCATTAGATATCTGGACTTTGACATATTATTTTACCCTTTCCCTCCCTCAATTTCTTTATGTCTTAAGTAGTGATGATAACTGTACTTATGGGTTGTTATAAAAATTCAATAAGACAGTTCAAACACAGGAAATGTACTTACATGTCCTGATTATGTACTGAATATTTATCTCTTGATAACTAAACTTTCACTATTATTTCAAAAGTTTACAGAAAGTCTACTGTGTACTAGGGGTACATAAAACAATACCCCTCATTTTTTTTCTCCTAAAATTACCCTAACAAGAAAGGATATTTATTCCATATTCCTAAAGTTTGGGGAAGGGGTTATGTGTAGCCTGGCAAGATCCCTGCAAGCCTAATATTGATATCTTTGTACTCCCAGGCTTTATCTTGAATATTACTCAAACCATATATGCTTCAAGTATGTTTCAGATTATTTACCACTGAATAATGCGTCATGTTTGTTAGGCAGCTTTAAGCAGTGCCAAGCACACAGCATACAACCCTACTTCAAGAATTGTAGACAAAATAAATCAATACTAGCAGTGACCCCATGATATAGCCTTTACCACATCTGTTTCTAGATGAGGAAATTGATTCACAGAGTTAGGTATTTTGTCTACAATTCCATAGCTGGTGTGTGCCCAGTTACACATTTTATTTTGATCATGAGTTCCATTTTTACCAGACAAGGACTTCAATAAAATATTCGAAGGTGTTTAATTACTTGGCCTACAGTTCATGAGTTCTCCCATTCTGGAGCCTCCCTGATATTTTTAGAAAGATAAGCCAAGCCTCAAGGAATGCATGCCTCATAAATTTATTTCACTTCACTGACATTACCACTTTCTTAATCTTTCATCTTCTCCATTTTTTTCCATTTCTTTTCTCAAGTCTAGTATCATAAATATTTCTTTAGCTGTAAACAGCCCATTATTTAAATAGCTTTCATCTAAAAGAATTCTGGAAATTTACTCTAGTGAAATTTTGAGGGGAAAATTGTGATTAATCATTTGTGAGAATGACATTCTAAGTTCTCACACTTGCTGTGCCAGCTAAATCAAATAAGATAGGCTTTGATGTAAGGCCCTTATTCTAAGTGTCACTCTTAAACTTTTCCAGGGGGCTCACTGATGGAACCAGTTCAATGATATTGATAACTGCAGGAGGGTGGAAAAAAATTCTCCCAGGAATTACAATCAAAGTCTATATGTCTAAATTTCTATTTCTGCTAATCCAGTATATGACTTTTTTCCTAGTGTTTTTAGAACTGGCAGAGGGACTGAAATAATTATGCAACCTTACTGTCCATTAACATCTAACCATGAACATGTGTGAATTTTTACTCCCTTCTCCAAATCATCCTAGAGGCATCTCATTTCACCTCTACTTAGATGTTACTCTTTGCCATTTATTTTGGAAATAATTCATTTTAAGCACAAGGAATGAACTTCTTTATTTTCCTTGCTAATGAAAAGCGTCTCTATGCTGCAGATATGTCTTAGTCAGCCAATTTTCTTCACCTGCAGTTTGTGTTTGCATAATGATCTCATCATGAAAAACAGTCAGCTTGATTGTAGCAAAGCTTCTGTTATTGAAAAACACACCTTATATCTTTTAAGTAGGGCTGATAGCCTTCCATCTGCCTCATCTGTAATGTTACTCCAAATTGGTTCAAATAACTGGTGGATTAATAATGATGAACAAGAAGTTTTGCCAGTTGAAAATCAACTTGCTCAAAGACTTCATTCCCCCATTATTGAAAACACATCGTTTAAGAATTTAAAAATAAGGAATCAAGGTTTTAGGGGGGAGAATTAGTTTGAAAAATGTCCACATGTATTCTGAATCTGAGAGAAATACACGGGTTAAATAAAAGACAAAGTAAACTATCAACACTTAACAGCTGAAAATCTGATATGGAGGCTGTGATTGTAAGTCAGGTTCACAGGCTTTGAATTACCCAATTCATGAAAGAAGAGGAAAAGTTAATTTGAATATCCAGATACTTGGACTCTCTAATGCCAATGTTAAAATAAATTATCATCAAAAGAAAACATCTGGATAACTGAGTAAATATTTTCCATCTCTAGTGGCCAAATCTCTCCTCAAAAGCCAGGTCACTGCAATCAATTGCACGCAGAACACCTACACTTAGATTCAAAGTAGTCATCATATCCTGGACTCCCATTTCTTTCTCTTCTATTGTTTCTATATTCACTTTCTTGTGAAATGACATCACTATTTGTGTAGTTGCTTAAGCCTGAAATTTGATTTTTTTTTCTATTTTATGTCTCACATCTCCTTAATCAACAACTTCTATGGTGTCTGCACTGTAAGTAACTCACTCACTAATCCATCCACCTCCTTGTTTCTCCACTCAGTGCCTTAGAGGGAGCCCTTGTGTAGGTCCCACACCTAGGTCCTCAGGGCAGACTCTTAGCAGGGCTCCCAATCCCCAAGGTTTTGTTTTACTTCTCCTCCAAACCATTCTCCACCCCCAACCCAGAGTGATTACTTAAAGATGTATATATATATAAGTATATATATACACATATGTTCAAAATCCATTAGGAGGTCCAGATAAAGAGAGGGCTTCATGATTAGGTTTATAGGCTTTTTATGATTTAGCCTTCAGAGATCTCTGTAATTGTTTCTTTGGCCATAGAGATTTTCCTTCTCCATCTGCATATCAGATGTGCTATACTTCCTTGCCTCTGGTGGTTTTTTGTACATTTCCTTTTCAGCACATCCAATAGGTTCTCTTCTTTGCTTGGCTCTTAGTCACCCTTTACCTTTCACATGGGTTATCATTTTCCCTAAGACCTATGTTGGAGTTATATGCGTTTCTTTTGTGCTTCAATAGCAAGATATAGTTCCCCTATTGGAACAATTGTAACACTGCATAATAATTTCCTACTCATTCCTCTGTTTTCTTAACTAAAGTAAAAATTCTCAGATGACAGGAACCACATCTTTCTTATTCACTGATGTGTTTCTGTTAGGGCCTAACTGGAGCCAGGACAGGCTCTAAGGGGCAGGCTAGGTCTCTAGGAAAGCTGAGGCCCTGGGAACTCCCACGGACAGCGTAGCTTGACCAATAGGAAAAAGCCCCTAAGAAAGCCCGCGCGTGTGGGAATCTAGCCAATTAGTAGGTGCCAAGAGACCCTTGCAACCAATCCGCCCTTACCAACTCCCTTTCTTTGTTCTAAGTTTATAAATACTGCTGTAATTCAGGGCTCGGGGCCCTCTTGCCTTACTCCACTGTGTTGGAGGGGGCAGGGGAGCCCTAACTCGAGTTAGTAATCAATAAACTCCCTCCTTGCTTTTGCAGTACTTTGGTGGACTTGTTCTCTCAGTCTATTTGGGGTCTTGGACTCGGAGCATAACATATGGGGGCTCGTCCGGGATCCCCCTTCGACTGGGCAGAACAACTCCCCTGGTAGGAGGGAGACCTCACTAGGAGGTAAGATTTCTGAACACCGGTGTTAGCTCTGGAGAAGCCGAGCTTGAGACCTAGCCTCAATTAGCGAAATTGAGGGGGCTGCTGGGCGTCAGTATAGGAATAAGTCCAGCCTGAGACCGGGTCCTTGGTTCCGTGCCGGGGAAGGCAGCTGGCTCTGTGAATATCCTGCAGGTAAGACTGAAAAGAGAGCCCAGAAAGATCTAGTGCTGGGCTGCTGGTGGCCATCCTGTGTTCTGTGTCTGGTCGCTGTGTGTGTGT
>SJYW01021238.1:637678-666975 GCA_006410735.1 Raphicerus campestris | reverse complement strand
TAGGTGCGTGGATTTATCTCTGGGCTTTCTATTTTGTTCCATTGATCTATATTTCTGTCTTTGTGCCAGTACCATACTGTCTTGATGACTGTGGCTTTGTAGTAGAGCCTGAAGTCAGGCAGGTTGATTCCTCCAGTTCCATTCTTCTTTCTCAAGATTGCTTTGGCTATTCGAGGTTTTTGTACTTCCATACAAATTGTGAAATTATTTGTTCTAGCTCTGTGAAAAATACCGCTGGTAGCTTGATAGGGATTACATTGAATCTGTAGATTGCTTTGGGTAGTATACTCATTTTCACTATATTGATTCTTCCAATTCATGAACATGGTATATTTCTCCATATATTTGTGTCCTCTTTGATTTCTTTCATCAGTGTTTTATAGTTTTCTATTTATAAGCCTTTAGTTTCTTTAGGTAGATATATCCCCAAGTATTTTATTCTTTTCATTGCAATGGTGAATGGAATTGTTTCTTTATTTTTTTTTTTCTACTTTCTCATTATAAGTGTGCAGGAATGCAAGGGATTTCTGTGTGTTGATTGTATATCCTGCAACTTTACTATATTCATTGATTAGCTCTAGTAATTTTCTCTAGTAATTAGTAGAGTAATTACTAGAGTAATTAGCTCTAGTAATTTTCATTGATTAGCCTTTAGGGTTTTCTATGTAGAGGATCATGTCATTTGCAAACAGTGAGTGTTTTACTTCTTTTTTCCAATTTGGATTCCTTTTATTTCTATTTCTGCTCTGATTGCTGTGGCCAAAACTTCCAGAACTATGTTGAATAGTAGTGGTGAAAGTGGGCACCCTTGTCTTGTTCCTGACTTTAGGGGAAATGCTTTCCATTTTTCACCATTGAGGATAATGTTTGCTGTGGGTTTGTCATAGATAGCTTTTATTATGTTGAAGTATGTTCCTTCTATTTCTGCTTTCTGGAGAGTTTTTATCATAAATGAATGCTGAATTTTGTCAAAGGCTTTCTCTGCATCTATTGTGATAACCATGTGGCAGCACACTTCTTATGACACCAGTTTCTTTATTAGCTAAGGCATAGGCTGAAGATTTATTACAAAGAAACCTCAAAATACAAGATCTTGAATTAGACAGAAGAATAGACTCTCTTATCAATCTCTGATTGATCAGGTGGCTATACCATCATCAAAATATGGCTTCCATATTTGGATCTAAGATCTGCTCTAGGGGCTGTTCTTGGCCAGAATAGGAAAAATAAGGATGCATTGGGACAGCAACATTATCTTCAAGGAAATAATCTAGAAATTGCACATATGTTTTTCAGTTCCCCCTATTACCCCAAACACAGTTGCTGACTACAAGGGAGAACAGAAAATACAGTCTTTAGTTAAATGGCCATGTGTCCTGCTCATCAAATTAAATTTTTTAAAACTTGGAAAAATGAGGAATTCATACTAGGGAACACAGCATCTCTTCCACCATTTTTTTTTTTTTTTTGAGAAAAGGAACATAACACAGATCTTTCTAAGACCTAACCAATATTCTCATCAAATCTAATAAATACATTAAGAATTTACATTAATATATGAAGTTGTATGACCATGAGGTGCTCAGTTATGTCTGACTCTTCAACCACATGGATGGTACCTGCCAGGCTTTGCTGTCCATGAGATTTTTCCAGGCAATAATACTGGAGTGGGTTGCCATTTCCTTTTCCAAAGGATCTTTCTGACCTTGAGACTGAACCTGGGTCTCTTTTGTCTCCTGCATTGGCAGGCAGATTCTTTGCCACAAGTGCTACCTGGGAAGCCCCAATTAATATAACTCATTCCTAATGTGGAAAAGATATTTATACCCTTTTTACTGAGGAAAGACTGTATATTCCAATCAATGATTTAATATGGATATTAAGACTGATTCTTCATTGACACATTATTTTTAGTTTTACAGTTTGGCCTTTTTTTGGTGTACAGATATAAAGTATTTGCAAAATATTTGCCAATATTAAGAACTTAGGCTTTGTGTGTGTGTCTTATCCAATTATTTGCAGACACAGAAAATTACAAACAAATAATCTTCAAAAAGATCTATATTATTTGATTACAGGGGAACATCTTATTGAACATCTATTAAAGTAGCTAGTGATTCCTATTCTCATTAACCATTCTTTCTAAATTTAATGTAATCATGATATGTACTAATTCATTTAGAATGTTTCAAGTTCGTTTTCATTTCTAGGTTTAGTCAAAAGCTTTAAGCCATTTGAACTCAAATTTCTATCTCTATGCATCAGGTTTCCTAAGGACTTGTTTTTCTCACATAAACAATTTTTATTAGCCTCTCAAAGAAGAGACACTTGTAGACTGTGTCCTTCACTTATTCACTTAGTCTTTTGTATGATTCTTACCCACACTTTTAAAGATGCATTCTGTATAGCCCTGGGATTCTGCAAAGGTGCCAATGCTGGACAGAGGCAGAAATTAGATTTTCCTGGGCTCTGATCTCTCCCAATCCATTTTAGAGATAAAAGTTCAACACTTACCTTTGTTGCATATCGGATCTATGCTTAAGATTTTCTTTTGGAAAAAGTTCTCAAGCTTAAAATGCATTTATAAATCAGAAAACTCTAAAGTTCTGCGCCATTTTATTTTCAACTTCCCACAATTATAGCCATCTCATGAAAAAAATTAGAAGAAAATAAAAAAGCCAAACGGAAAATAAAAAAGCCAAATGTTAAGTGCTCCAACTATTCCCTGCTAGTCTTCTCCAAACAAAAACATAGTTGACTTCCCATTTTATTCTTTGAGAGTGAAATATAAAAACAAATGAGTAATATCCCATATTTCTCTTTCTGAAAACTTTTTGTATAAATAAGCCATTGTTACTTGATCAGATAGGTAATAAGACCAGAGGAGACAGGGTAATATTTGTATTTGCATCATGACCACTGACAAATGTTTAATTGCAATAGAAAAGACTTATTAATTACAATTGAATAGTTAATAGCCACTAAGTAATTTCTTAGGTCCTCTACTAAGCTGGTTACCTTGATTTATTTCTTATCTAGAGTTTCCTAAAAACATTGTTTAAATATTACAGTTTCCCATATAACAATTTGATATTTTTCTAGCCTTGTAATATCAATTTACAGCATCCCATTGAGGAGCTTTTTATGGGAATGTCACCATTTTGACCTTTATTATTTTAGTATATCATTGTAATGAATAAAGAGTTAAAAGCAGATCAGTGCCTTACTGAGTTTTGTCTTGAGCTCAAATCTTGAAAAGAAACAATGCACATTTTATTCACATTTGATCTATAGCACGCTTCTCTCATGAGCATGCNCTTTATTATTTTAGTATATCATTGTAATGAATAAAGAGTTAAAAGCAGATCAGTGCCTTACTGAGTTTTGTCTTGAGCTCAAATCTTGAAAAGAAACAATGCACATTTTATTCACATTTGATCTATAGCACGCTTCTCTCATGAGCATGCATTATGACATTTTCTTTTTGGCTCATATCTTCTAGGCAAGGAGAGAGGTGTTAAGGAAATAAAAAGCTTACCCTTTTGAAGTTTTAGAGCATTTACTTTAAGAAAAAGGGAGTCAAGTTAAATAAATAATATTTTCCTTAGTATTTATGTGTAGGTAGAGGCAGTGTGTAAGAGGGAAAGAGTACTAGGCAGAGAGGGAGGACCTTGGTGTCACATTTTCAAATTTGTCAATGATAGAGCCTCAGTTTAATCACATCTAAAGTGTTAGGTTAGACTTGGATAATCCATTTTGGATATCCAAGTCCAAATCATTCCCACACATAATTTTACTGGGAAAGATTATAAAATTTATTCATGTATTTATAGTCAGTTCTCAAATGAGTATATTTTAAATCTAATTTTTAAAACTGTTATGAAAGTACAAAATTGGAAAAAAAATGTCTGAGTACCTTAAGGTAACTCATCTTTGATATATACTGAGCACTTAAAATTTTAGTTATGTTTATCTTTAAATACTAAAATATCACCATTTGTTCTTAGCCAAGTATCCAAAATTCCACCAAAGGAAAGCAACATTTCTACAGCTTTTCTTTCCAAACTGCAGCTTTAGAAAAAGAAATTAGTTAAAGTCACAGTTGGTTAAGAGTGGTCATATTTTGCTTTGTTTTGTTCTATTGAAAGAGTTTTAAAGGAGAACTAGAGACATAATTTTACATATTAATAATGCTATTTGTGCCAAATTATATTTTTAAAGTAATGTGTAAATGCTTTTAAATCTATAAGGGTCATTTTCTGTTTTAGAATGCGTCTTGCTGATTAAATAACTTTAAATTTGTTTTTCTTTAATCTTCAGTTCAGTTCAGTTCAGTCGCTCAGTCGTGTCTGACTCTTTGCGACCCTATGAATTGCAGCACGCCAGGCCTCCCTGNATTCTAGGAGAGACTGGGGCTTCCCTGGTGGCTCAGAGGTTAAAGCGTCTGCCTCCAATGTGGGAGACCCAGGTTCAATACCTGGGTTGGGAAGATCCCCTGGAGAAGGAAATGGCAATCCACTCCAGTATTCTTGCCTGAAGAATCCCATGGATGGAGAAGCCTAGTAGGTTACAGTCATGGGGTCACAAAGAGTCAGACACGACTGAGCGACTTCACCTTACCTTACCTTAGGAGAGATTGAGGGCAGGAGGAGAAGGGGACAACGGAGGATGAGATGGCTGGATGGCATCACTGACTCAATGGACATGAGTTTGAGTAAACTCTGAGAATTGGTGATGGACAGGGAGGCCTGGCGTGCTGTGATTCATGGAGTCGTAAAGAGTCAAACATGACTGAGTGACTGAACTGAACTGAACTAAACATACTGCATTAATACTTTCATAATACATGTATGTCAAAGCATCTTGCTATACACTTTATACAGTGATGTATGTCAATTATATATTCATGAAAACAAGAAAAATAAATCTCACATATGATCACATGACTCATCTATCCAGTCATTTAAGCAAATGCTCAGCAGTGAACAAGGCCATGGACTTTGGTTTGAATTTGAATCTTGGCCTTGGGATTCATTAGTTTGATTAAGTTACTTAACTTCTCTAATTTTCATTCATGCACTTTTAAGAGGGGCATAAGAAATGCAATTCAAATGATTCTTAAGCAATTAAATCATCTTATAAGATGTAAAACATTTAGGTCAGTTCTTGGCACATAAAATATACTCAGTATGAGGCAGCTCTTATTATAAAATACAGAAAAGCTTTCATCTGAAAATCCAAACTTTAACATAGTATTTATCCATTAGAGCTGTTTCCCAAAATATGTATTAGAATAATACTAATTTTGAAAGATGAAAGGTATGAGGTTAAATAAACTTGAGAAAGTACTCACATTTTCCCTTTCTGGAGGTTTCCCTTAGTCCATCAGAAGTTCTGAGAAGTTATGAAATAAGGGGTTAACTTTATTTAACCCAGAATTTCCAAACATATTTGAAAACAAAACCCCTTATAGGTATAGCTCCCATCGCTTTTTTTAACTTTCCTTGTGTTCTGCCAAACACGTTTTGGAAAATATTGCCTAAACAAAAGAGCTTATAGAATAAAATCAAAACAATAATATGGGAATTGTATCCTTTCCCACGTCTCATGCTATTTCATTTGAGCTTTACTATTAATACAGTTAGAAAGATGGGCTAAAAAGGTATCGTTATGGATATTTCACAGTAAGGAAGCAGGCTGATGTTTTGTAATTGGATGAAATGAAACAACTAATGTGTGATGGAACCAAGGCTTACAAGCAGTTGTTCAGATACCTGGGCCACCTTCCTTATATGTTTGATACACACTCTGAATACTTTCTATATATTCAGAACTTTACATTTTTATTTTCCCACAGGGGTAACCTGCATTACTGTTCTCTCACTCTGTTCTACGTCTATCACACGCAGCATCTCTGCTAGGCCAAAGTGAATGAATGTGCAGGCAAGCAGGCATGGTGAAGAGGTGTGCCTAGGCCTCAAGCACTTTAAAAAAAAACTTTTTATTTTGTATTGGGGTATACCCAATTAACAAGCAACGTTGTGATAGTTTCAGGTGAACAGTGAAGGTACTCAGACATACATTCTCCCCCAAACTCCCCTCTCACCCAGGCCACCACGTAACACTGAGCAGATTTTCTATATGCTATACAGTAGGGCTTTATTAGTTACCCATTTTAAAAATAGCAGTGTGTACATGCCCATCTCATTGAGCACTTTTAAATATGATAATCTTAAAATCCAAAGGACATCACATGCCTTTTATGTAACTAAAAAAAAAATTCTACAATTTGCCCAACGTACAGGTAGAAGTATGACTATGAGGACTATTAGCACACCATATTCAGAGAGAGAGTCCCTGTTCTATTCACCTCAAGTTTGGAAAAACTGAACTGGCCCTGTAGATAAGGAATCACATGGCACTTCCCATGGCAAACAATCACAATGCTGCAACAATTAAGGCAAGAAGGTCAAGGTCAGAGACCACTGAGAATCATTTCTTGATCCAGGGTTGCTGGAAATTGGTCTGAAGCTTCAGCAACTGTGCAACAGCAAAACAGACTCTCATAGTTTTGACAGAGGCCCCCAAAGATCCCATTCAATACTATTTGCTCTGACAGTTATTAGTTGTGTGGCTTTGACACCTTTGAACTTCACTGTAAGCTGGGGATGTTAATACAACTTTACAGGAAGTTTAAATGAAAACTATAGGTAAATGTGTATTGGTAGGCACTAGTGGGATGGCACCCCATTCCTATACTCTTGCCTGGAAAATCCCATGGACAGAGGAGCCTGGTAGGCTGCAGTCCATGGGGTCACTAAGAGTCAGACATGACTGAGTGAGTTCATTTTCACTTTTCACTTTCATGCATTGGAGAAGGAAATGGTAACCCACTCCAGTGTTCTTGCCTGGAGAATCCTAGGGATGGGGGAGCCTGGTGGGCTGCTGTCTATGGGGTCGCACAGAGTCAGACATGACTAAAGCGACTTAGCAGCAGCAGTAAGTCTTTTAAGAAGAACTCCATAAGGTCATTTCTATATAACACATAAAAGCAAGTAAAGCTCAGAGAGGTAAAAAATGTATTGATACTTAAAGTCATGCAGCTATTAAGAAACTGACATTGGGATTCAACTAGATCTGGACTCTTAAGTAGATACTGCTTCACCATGCTGCTTTCCCTTATTTATTTTCAAACCATAAGGGATTCAGCTCAACTGAAGAGTTTCTCAACTCTTGCTTCATTCACGACATTTTTTTAAAACTTCACAGATCTAAATATTCCTAATGATTCACCACTATGAAACATGGTGCTGGAGCTATATTATTATCACTCCTTTCTCTAAAGGAGCTCTTGTACCAGCATGGCTGATATGGCCTGAAAACTGGAGCATGCCCATTATATTGGGCATCTTACTTTAGTGTGAGCACAATGGCTCCACAGTATAATAAAACTCAGGAGCAGATCTTCAGAGGGAAGCCAGGTATTGATTAGTTCTTATGTGCTGACTGCTATGAGAATTTCTGAGTTTCAAACAAATGTAAGTACAAATTGCTTTTTGGAAATCATTGCAAGAGCTTATCAGAGATGGTTTTTCTATGTATGCATGTATCTATCTATCTAATGTATCTCATATACAAATGCATGTACATGCACATATGCCATATACAAACAAAAATAAAAATGAAGCTGAAACATCAGGACAACTTTATCCTCAGCTATGCACAAGAATACTTTCCCATCACAGGTAACCAAGGTGGGAAGTAAGTATAAACAGAAAAGGGAGCAGCCTGTCCTTATGTGTTCTACACTCTGAGTAAAAGTGTTATTTGAACATAAACTGTGTCATTTCTCTCCTACCATGGATTTCATATAGCCAGTTTAACATGATCATGAAAATAAATATTATGCAATGATTTTTAGCATCTGGATTTACCTGAAGGAATGGATGGATTAATTTACAGGTAAGTTGAGAATTGCATGGGGTCTCTGCCATTTAGAGACTAAATATTTAGTTCTTTACTTAATAAATATTTATAAATTTTCTATTAAATGCAAGCTTGTCATTAGGTATTAGGGATAAAATAATGAAAAAAATATATGTGGACTTATTTTTAAGGAATTTATTACTTTGTAGGAGAAACAGGCGTTAATAAGCATAAAAATAAGTGCTAGCAAGAAACACATCAGACACCGTGAGAGAATAGGAGCATCCAGCCAAATTTGGAGGAATATGGATAATTTCAATAAAGAAGAGACTGAGATAAAATGAGAATAAGTCAGAGTTAGTGAGGTAAAGCATGGGAGGAAGATCATGGCAGACAGAGTGCTCAAAGTTTCTGGAAAACAAAAAGAGTATAGTGCACAAAGAGTGTAGGCCGTTACGGCTGGAATAAGAGAAGAAAGGTGATAGTGATGTGTGATGACAATTAGGAAAGTACAGAGATGTGACCCAATGGGATCTTGTTGGTCACAATCAGAATTTCATGCAGGTGGAATGCAATGGGTTAATGCTATGGGTCAAGGTATTTCATTCATACCTTGTTTTCTCTGAAATGTATAATTAATATGGTAACCAATTCAATTAGCTTTAATGAAGTTCTGTCATTGTTGTTGTTATTGATATTATTTTGACCGTAAATTTCTCTACAATCTGCTGGATTGTCCTCGCAGTTAATTCTGTTGTTAGTGGTTATCAAGACCATTTGCTCTACTGATTTTCATCTTGGGACATACTGCTTAACATATGGTCTGTTTTTTTAAAAAAAGTGCAACTTTATCAAACATATACAGTTTTAAAATATGATGCTTTCCTTCATATCCAGGATCTGCTGAAATGTAAATTTTCAACTTTAAGTGTTAATATGATTTTAAAGTTTCATGTGAAAAGTCAAAAACTAAATACTTCTCAGATTTAAAAAAATATATATATATTTATAGCTTCTTTTTATAATTATATTCTGGCTCAAGAATTAGGACATTTCATCTGTGATTTGCCTTTGGAAGTCTGGTGTAAACACTTTTCCTGACTTTTCCTTTCTCTTCTTTCCAGTCTGTTTAACAGGATCAATGTTTGTTAACTGTTACAGGCAACATCAGTTATAGTATATTATCTAGGGTTTGGCTTATTGAATGCTCTTGGGCTTTGCTGTAGACAATCCTACAATTTGTCCATCTCACTAAATACAGTTTGTAGGAAAAGAAATACTAGGAATGATATCAATAAGTAATGTTTTGTCTCATATTTTGACTGAAGGAAAAAATTGTAAAACATGTGATTAGAGTAATTAGTAACTCTAATATAGTGTCATTATTTCCATTTTACAGTCCAGAATATTGAAGGTCAGAGGCAAAGCTCTTTGCCAAAGGACCTCTAATAGTTGACCTATGGTGAAATCCTTTTTTTTCTGTTCCATTTCTCATTTTCCTCCTATCACCCTCCTACTCTTCATATATACATTAAGTCGTCATACTGAATTTGTAGATGAGTATATTATATATTTAATCACACATGTAATTACATATTTGGCAAATTGGAGGCATTATCCCCCAACTTTCAGTATCAGGTTCTGTGGCAGCAGAAAGTATCCAAGGAATTGAGCTCATCATTTCCAAGTAATACCTTTCCCCTTTGACATCTCTCCCTGTGTTTTCAATTATCTTCTAATTTATGGATATTCTGAGCCTGAATACTCATGATTTTTTCTTTCAAAAACTGAAATTATATTATTTTTCTCCAAGCATCATTTCTTCTTTATTATATCTTAGTGTTAATAATGGACCTATTCTTCATGTCACTGAAGATGTCAGTTTCAGTGTGATTTTGAGATTCTTTCTTAATTATCTTTGANCTGAATACTCATGATTTTTTCTTTCAAAAACTGAAATTATATTATTTTTCTCCAAGCATCATTTCTTCTTTATTATATCTTAGTGTTAATAATGGACCTATTCTTCATGTCACTGAAGATGTCAGTTTCAGTGTGATTTTGAGATTCTTTCTTAATTATCTTTGACATACAGAATGGATTAATCCAATCTCTCTTTTTCTTTTTCCTGACAAAGTTTCCTGATGCTGTCTCTATCTCTTTCCTTTCTGAAGAGCTATCTGGAGACAGATATTCAGCTTGCATATATTTATGTTCTCAGGAAAAGAGAACATCAGTGTAATCTCCAACACGCTGACTGTTAGTTTGCCTTATAATGGTCACACCTTCCCATCTCATTGAAAAGGTTGGGATGAATTAATTGAAACATTTAACCAATTGAATTTATGATCAGAATGTTGTCATAAAATGAGAAATTTTATGTAAGGGGATTTTTCTGGCTACTTTAAATATATTCCTTTTACACCAACATTTTGTATTANAGCAAAATTCTGTAAGGCAATTACCCTTCAATTAAAAAAATAAATTTAAAAACAACTAGAGAAGACTGAAGGCGTCACAACAGTCTGCTAGCTAAAAGAATGGGTTATGTGACTATTATCACAACTAGAGTGGTACCTTTTATATGTATAGGCTATGAAGCCTTGTAAGAACTGCTTTATGTATCCAGAAAATTAAAGGTAAGTTCCATAAGAGTAAGGTCCCAGCCATTCATGTTTATAACCACTTACCCAAAAGATATAACAATATTTGGGGAAATAAATAATTCCATTTAGGTTCTATACTAAGTATGTAGAAAACTGTAGTGGGGATAATATTAGAATGAACAGATGAAGACAGAACATGGAGAACACTCAATGTCAGTGTAAGGAGTTGAGGTTTATTCTGAAGTAACCGGTCATCCTTGAAGGTGTTGAACTGGAAGGTGATGGTGGAGACCTGGTTTCCTTCCATCCACCACTTCTAGAGAATTAAGTTTTGTTTCATTCTGCATTGAAATGTAAATAAATGCACAGAAGGAACTGAGTATTTCAGTTATGTATTTTCAGTATTTCAGTTATGATTTCATTGAAAGACTTTTCAATGATTTCATTGAAAGACGTTACATTTATATGAAAGTGCATCAACTTTGTGTCAGAACAATTGGCTTAACTGTGAAAAGTAGGCATGTTAATCACTAGGTTATGTTGGTTAAGGCACATTAACATGGAAAGAAAATGAATGTTTAAGTTCAGCCTTTCAATCTGAATTTGAGCTGTGGGTCTCATCCTGGTGAATAGAATGGAGCTTTTAAAAGAGAACCAAGCTATAGCCTCTACAGTCCAAAGAACAATGAATTCCCACATACTTTCTAGGTATGTGGCCCTGAAGTCTGGAATTTGCTAAATGGTAGAATGTCCATAAACTCTTTGTGACTCTGTGGACTGTAACCCACCAGGATCTTCTGTCTATGGAATTCCCCAGACAAGAATACTGGAGTGGAGTGCCATGCCCTCCTCCAGGGAATATTCCCAGTCCAAGCAGTGAACCCGTGGTTCCTGCATTGGCAGGTGAGTTCTTTATCATTAGTGCCACCTGAGAAGTCCCAAAGAAGGCTGAGCACCAAAGAATTGATGCTTTTGAACTACAGCGCTAGAAAAGATTCTTGAGAGTCCCTTGGACTGCATGGAGATCAAACCTGTCAATCCTAAAGGAAATCAACTCTGAATATTCATTGGAAGGACTGATGCTGAAGCTGGAGCTTCAATACTTTGGCCACCTGATGCGAAGAGACAACTCATCTGAAAAGACCCTGATGCTGGGAAGAGGAGAAGAGGTCGACCGAGGATGAGATAGTTGGATGGTGTATCACCAACTGAATGGACGTGAGTCTGAGAAAATTCCAGGACATAGTGAAGCACAGGGAGCCTGATGTGCTGCAGTTCCTGGGGTAGCAAAGAGCTGAACAATGACTTAGAGATTGAACAACAACAGATGTAGCCAACCAACAACTGCAGAGAACAACCAGAAAGCAGCCTCAATAGGTACAGAGACTGTTCCTTTGCAGCTTCCAGTCTCAAAACAGTGTGTTTTGAAAATTTTCAAATACTGAAATATTAAATACAACCATCATCCAAGTTTCCATTTTGCATCAGTTGACTTTGTTGACAAATTGTATCCATATTCAACACTCTTGTGTTGAAAACAAAAATGGATTGCCTATTCTAGGTTTTTCTCTCCTAGTTTGTTTTATGTATTTATTTAAAATGTGAATGTGTATTAATTNGGTGGAGACCTGGTTTCCTTCCATCCACCACTTCTAGAGAATTAAGTTTTGTTTCATTCTGCATTGAAATGTAAATAAATGCACAGAAGGAACTGAGTATTTCAGTTATGTATTTTCAGTATTTCAGTTATGATTTCATTGAAAGACTTTTCAATGATTTCATTGAAAGACGTTACATTTATATGAAAGTGCATCAACTTTGTGTCAGAACAATTGGCTTAACTGTGAAAAGTAGGCATGTTAATCACTAGGTTATGTTGGTTAAGGCACATTAACATGGAAAGAAAATGAATGTTTAAGTTCAGCCTTTCAATCTGAATTTGAGCTGTGGGTCTCTAGGAAACTTATTTAATTTAATCTAGACTCTAAAACATCTCTTATAAGACTGAGATGAAAATGTGAGAAAAAGAGATTTTCATGATGAATAAATAAAATACTGAAAGCCCACATATAGCCTCTAGACAAACTTAGTTGTCATTTTGTTCCCTTTCTATTCTACATCAGATAGTTGTTTTAAATAATATTTTTAAAATGAATGTTATTGGAGTCTTTTTCTTACCAACATTTACACATTGCGTTGCTTATACTTTGCTATCATCAAAACGAGAGGCAATTTAAATCATTTAAAATTTAAATTTAAAATCAGGAAACACAACTACTAGACATTTTCTAAATTAACATATGGAATACATTTCATCAGAAAGATAAGAAAATGAATGGTATGAATTAATAACTGAAATTCTTCACCATAGCTTTTATAACCATACACTAAGTAAAGAAAAAGCTACTTGTCCATGTTTAGTTCACATTTTATAATGTCAAGCATTTTTGCTCCAACCAAATAAGACCACTTAATAATTCCTATATAATTCATTTATTTATTTTTCCTATCTGAACCACTTTTTCCTCTTCTTCAAATCGATAGAAGCCAAGGTAAATGCTAACCTTATTCATACACATTGCAGAGTCTCAGGTCTAGATATTTTATTTTCTTCCTTGCCCTCCTCTTAAGTCAGTCTTTAAGAACCACTAGCAATATTTTCCAGAGACGTCAATGGCACCCCACTCCAGTACTCTTGCCTGGAAAATCCTATGGATGGAGGAGCCTGGTCAGCTGCAGTCCTTGAGTCGGACACGACTGAGAGACTTCTTTTTCACTTTTCACTTTCATGCACTGGAGAAGGAAATGGCAACCCACTCCAGTGTTCTTTCCTGGAGAATCCCAGGGATGGGGGAGCCTGGTAGGCTGCCATCTATGGGGTCGCACAGAGTTGGACACAACTGAAATGACTTAGCAGCAGCAGCAGCAATATTTTCCTACTCAACCCTATTTGTTCACCTGTCTTAGCCTCTCTTTTCCCCAACAATGTCTAACACACTGATTGGTCCACTAACTCTGATTCCTTTGAAACACCCAGAATAGTTTCCTCCCTTTTTCAATGTTCATCATGTATTAGCAAAGTTGTACTAAATGGAAATATGATACAAAGTTATCCTCTTAAATTTCTTGACAACTAAAAGAAAAAAATTGGGTTAAATAATTTAACTGTCCATTAAATAAAACACATAAAGTTATTTGGAATAATTATATATTTTACTCTGATTTCTAGGATAAATGTATCTCATGGATCATAATATAAAGTTTTCCACATGATAACTGGACAAGTGAAAACAGTTTTCCAAAAGACTTTTTAACATTTTTGTTAAAACTAGACATCCACAAGCAAAAAAATAAATCTAGACACAGACCTTATTCTCTTCACAAAATTTATGAATTCATGAACTGCAGACCTAAATGTAAAATGAAAAACTATAAAACTCCTATAAGATAACATAGGAGAAAACCTAGATGACCATGTGTATAAAGTGATGACTTTTTAGATACAACGCCAAAGTCATGATCCCAGAAAGAAATAATAAGCTGGACTTCATTAAAATTAAAAACTTCTGTTCTGCTAAAGATATTGTCAAGAGAATGAGAAAACAAGTCACAGATTGAGAGCAAATATTTACAAAAGATACAATTGATGCAAGACTATGATCCAAAATATATAAAGAACTCTTAGAACTCAACTATAACAAGCAACCTGATTGAAAAAGGGGCCAAAGATCTTAACAAACACCTCACCAAGATATACAGATGGCAAATACACGTAAAGATGCTCCAAACCATATGTCATCATATGTGTATACTGAAATGAAGTGAAAATAGCTTAGTTGTGTCCAACTCTTTGCAACCCCATGAACTGTAGCCCACCAGGTTCCTCTATCCATGGGATTTCCCAAGCAAGAATACTGGAATGGGTTGCCATTTCTTTCTACAATATGTCATCAAGAAAATTCAAATAAAAACAATGAGATACCACTATGCACCTATTAGAATGGTTAAAATCCAGAACACCGGGGCTTCCCTGGTGGTCCGGTGGTTAGGACTCTGGGCTTGCAATGCAGGGGGCCCAGGTTCAATCCCTGATCAGGGAAGTAAGATCCCACATGCCGCACAGCGTGGCCAATAAATAAATACAATAAAATTTAAAAAAAAAAAAAAAAAGAAAAAAAAGATGAGAAATCAGACATTTAAAAAAAAAAAAAATCCAGAACACTAACAGCACCAAATGCTGGTGAGGATTTAAGGCAACAGGAGCTCTCATTTATCGCTGGTGAGAATGCAGTCATATAGCCATTTTGGAAGACAGTTTGGTGTTTTCTTATAAAACTAAATATACACTTACCGTATGATCCAATGAACAGAGTTTCTTGATATTTACCCAAAGGAGTGGAAAACTTATGTTCATACAAAATCTTGCACGTGGATATTTATAGCAGATGTATCATTAATTGCCAAAACTTGGAAGCTACTGTTTTCCACTAGCCAAATAAATAAATCAACTGGTATTTCCAGACAATTATATATCATTCAGCACTTAAAAAAAAATGACCAAGTCACAAAAGGATATGGAGGAATCTTAAATGCCTAAGTGCAAGAAGTCAGTTTGAAAAAGTGACATATTACAAATGTACCACTCATGTGTGGGATGTTGAAAATAGAAGAGGATATGCATGTGTGAGGGGAGGGGGAATACAGGGAATCTCTGTACATTACCCTAGTTGTTATAAACCTAAACAACACATATACATCTGAGGAAGCTACTGACAATAGCAAAGAATCTTTGCTAAGATAATTTTTTTAAATATTACTCATACCATAATTTTAACTTCAGGAAAATGAATGACATTATTCAGCAATATTGTATGCTGATTTTAGTTCTTAACATAGGTCAGAACTTGGAGAATATTTAAGAGTAACTGGTTATCTTGTCTCTTTAAATCATCCCATGTTCAAGTAAATTTTGACAAGACCTGGTGATTTGCAGACAATTTGTGGTGTGACTCTGACAAATGCCCAGAGCACAGATATCTGTGTTGCTGATTAAAGAGCACTATAGGCATCTTACATACCAGATGTGCAGATGGCAGAGTTTATAAAATCTTCTGGAATGTCTGAAGTCTGTTTTGCATTCTCACCCAGATAGAAAGCCATATAATTTCCAGAAAGCATAATGATGGGACACCGGAAGAAAGGTATGTGTTTGTGTGTGGGCAGGGTAAGAGGATATGGGGAGAAAGCAGGAAAAGGGGAGTAAAAGGGGACATTCAAGTCTGCTCAAATAATTTGTAAAACACTCATTAGCTAGCTGAGCATTTTATGCGTCAAAGTATGGAAGCAAAGATTCTGTTCTGAAATACTTCTTTTATGATACAATGAAAAAGAATACAAATTAGCAATTTATTGCTTTGACCTTAACACTACCACAGAGTAACTCTGATGTAACAGGATAGCTGCTTTTGAAACATATGAAAACAACAACAAAAATATTTTATTAGTAATAGGCAAACACATTTAATTGAACTGAATATTTTAGCAAGAATGAAGACCTGCAATTCATGGATTCTCTTTTCTCCTTTCCCAGTAATAAATGTTATACCAGATGCCTTAAAATTAGTGGAACCCCTGAAGACACAAATCTGCCTTTGCTACCTCCTTCCTTCTTTCCTTCTTAACTATTACACTGGGCATGATGCAGTTCTTTTGTGATCAAAGTCCGACAAAACCCTTCTTCTCTTATTGGAGCTTATCATTTAACTTCTTTTATAGTACTTATCTGTTTGCATTATTGTTAAGAGGTTTGTCCTAGCCCACTAGCTTGGCAAAGAATAACAGAGCAGATGTGGGTATCCTTTTCATGGCAACAAAATCAATATATATGACTGAGCCCTCCTCACCCTAATCCCTTCCATTCCCACCAGCTACTTATAAACATCTGGAGGACCATGGGATTCTCTAATGTTCTTTGTTACTCCAATTTCTCAGCCCTTCCACCCGCTATGATCCATTCTCTTAAGCTAACCTCCAACTGCTGAGGAAATCAGCAGGATTGAAACACAAACACCTTTAGGAAGATTATTTTATTTATTGCTGTATTTAAACATAAGTTTCCTGAGGAATTCCCTGGCCGTCCAGTGGTTAGGACTCTGCACCATCACTTCTGCACTATTCCCGCTGAAATTTCCTAACTAATCAGAAAAGCCATTAGCTTAACCACCCAGTTCTCAAACACAAACAGAATTTGATTACACATCTCAACCATTCACTATCACTGCTTGTCCTCCCCACAGAACATGCCAGGTGCACAGCAAAAGTAGTCTCTTCTGCCCTTGAGAATGCATGAGATATTATATCTTGGAATAGTAAATTGTTACAGTTCTTCCTGATTCTTGTTCTGATACCCCAGCCTCTTCCAATGAATTGCATGATCTATGCCATCACTCAAACCTTTTAGAAGGCCTACATTTTGCTGCCTTCTCTGACAGGCCACCTACATATCCCAAATTTTGTACATTTTCCCTGCTTTAGGCATCATAAAGTTTCTATAGAATAGTTCAAAATCTCTCACATAATCTTAAGAAGCTAGGAGCAGATGGACTCAGAAACTGGTGTCCCTCAATCAGGGGCTTTCTAACTAATGAGGGGGAAGTATTTGTTAACACCCGCACTCATAACACTCCACTCCAGTACTCTTGCCTGGAAAATCCCATGGATGGAGGAGCCTGGTAGGCTGCAGTCCATGGTGTCGCTAAGAGTTGGACACGACTGAGCAACTTCACTTTCACTTTCATGCATTGGAGAAGGAAATGGCAACCCACTACAGTGTTCTTGCCTGGAGAATCCTAGGGACGGGGGAGCCTGGTGGGCTGCTGTCTGTGGGGTCGCACAGAGTCGGACATGACTGAAGGGCTTAGCAGCAGCAGCAGCACTCATGACAACATCACTATTTTCAGGGAGAAACTTTGTTTGTTGGGAAAAATAACTTTTAAGCCCTTGAGATAAACGTCTGTTTCCAGTAATTACTGAATAATTCAAAACAATCCTCCGGTTGAGGAAACACTAGAAAACCTGGGGGTTGGGGAAATGAAGAAAATAATCTATGTGAAGGTTTAGAAGAACTAAACAGTTATTGATAGGTGGAGAGAAAGGGTCCCACAACCAGCAAGTATCTGAAAGCAAATTCAGTAGTCCTGAGTCAAAAATTTAATTCTTATACGTGCTTTTTGCCTGCTAATCTGAAAGGAAAGAACAACGTGATGTTTTCCCTTCTTCTGTCAACCAGGCACCACAGACAGAGACCTGAGAGGGCTGACTTTGATGAGCATTCTTGCCGCTGGCTGGCGTCTGTCAGGCTCCCCAGAATTCTGCAGGCTCTGGAGCCAGTGGGTGTGCCAATGGGTCTCATTCTGGTCATGAGAAACTGAAGAGGAGGACACATTTTTTTCCTCTACGCTTTACAGTGAGCACTCAGGTGAGACCCCTTTTCTTTGATGCGTTCCCTGAATGGATAAACTAACCTACGTGAAAAGATCTCCGTTGTGGCCGCTGTAATTCAGGATATCTTTGGTAAAGTTAACATGCTTGTTGGCCTTAAAACAAAACTGTGTGCACCTCTTGCTGGGCCTAGACTGGCTTAAGTCGGATCCGGAACCAATCTGGTTTCTAACCCGTGCGTGGTCCGAGCCTCCACCCGGTCTGTTTTCTAAGTAGAACCTCATAAAACCTCAGACTCTGGCGGGTTTCTAAGGTGGACCCAAGCTAACTCCAGTCGTTTCCAGACCCAGTGAGGAAAATAAATTCTCAAATAAAGCCTAAAAGCTCTTCAGACAACAGACGCAGAACTTCTGCCTGACCCAGTGGTTCTTCAGGCTGCAGAGGGCCCAAGTTAAGGGCTCTGTGGGTACCCTGTCTGGTTGCTGGTCACTCATAGACATGTCAAGTTCTCCTTCCATTCCTGCTTCTTACTGTTACTAACAGAACTGTTAAAAGATAAACTGAGACATGCTATGATTTTTGAGAGTTTATTTGAACAAAGATTGATTTCCGATCGGACATCATCTAGTCAAGCAGATAGAAAGGAGCTTCGGGGAGCTGTTAAAAAATGAAAGACTTTTATAGACAGAAGGGATCAGGAAAGAAAAAAATAAACTAGGCTGAGAAGCGGTGAGTTAATGAGAAGTTACTTTCCTTCAGGGATTGACAAGGGTCTATCAGGCTCGTGACCCTGCTAGTGCTGATCAGGAGATTCTGACAGGTTTAAGGTTCCATTTCTGAGAGAATCAAAACTGTAATTAAGTTAAATCTACTTTGGTGCTTAGCATAAGTAACTCCATTTTGGGCCTATTTTCTTCTTTTTAACAAGATTTATAAAACTTAACACTGTATGATATTGGTCCCAAAATTACAATTGATCAAAGTAAGAAAAAAAAAAAATCCAGAAACACAGCCACACATTTTCAGGCACTTGATTTGTTATGCTAACATTACCCATCTCTTTTCATTAAACGTTGCTGAAGCCTTTAGATATCTCTGTTTTTAAAAATTAGCACTTAGAGCATTCACAAAAATTTATTTTAGGTATATTGAGATTTCTGAATATGAAAGGCACAATAATAATGCTTCTAGAAAAAAAGACATAAGATATTGATTTAAAGACCTTGAAGATAAACTTTCTTAAACAAGATACTATGATATTGTGATTCATAATAAATATATATTTGGTCTTCCTCTAGTCCCTGGCACGTAGGTCCTCAAACCTGGTGCCATAGAATTGTCTGGTAGGAGAATCCCTATCCACTCCCCCACCCCCCACATCTGGTGACCAAAGTACAGCAGCATTCAAAGTATTGTGTACAGTGTAAAGAAAAACAATACTGTGTGTTTTTACAGATNCCACAGGGACTGGGGCTGTCTCTTATACACATCTAGATGTGTATAAGAGACAGATCCACTCCCCCACCCCCCACATCTGGTGACCAAAGTACAGCAGCATTCAAAGTATTGTGTACAGTGTAAAGAAAAACAATACTGTGTGTTTTTACAGATATAAAAACAATAAGAAAAGAAAATATTTTCAGTTGTTCATCAAAATTACAGGTTTCAGCTTAGTAAAGATACTATTTAGAAAGCAAAACAGTTAACTCGAGAGCAAGAAACGATATTGCAAAATATATAACTTTCAAAGNTCGGACATCATCTAGTCAAGCAGATAGAAAGGAGCTTCGGGGAGCTGTTAAAAAATGAAAGACTTTTATAGACAGAAGGGATCAGGAAAGAAAAAAATAAACTAGGCTGAGAAGCGGTGAGTTAATGAGAAGTTACTTTCCTTCAGGGATTGACAAGGGTCTATCAGGCTCGTGACCCTGCTAGTGCTGATCAGGAGATTCTGACAGGTTTAAGGTTCCATTTCTGAGAGAATCAAAACTGTAATTAAGTTAAATCTACTTTGGTGCTTAGCATAAGTAACTCCATTTTGGGCCTATTTTCTTGTTTTTAACAAGATTTATAAAACTTAACACTGTATGATATTGGTCCCAAAATTACAATTGATCAAAGTAAGAAAAAAAAAAAAAAATCCAGAAACACAGCCACACATTTTCAGGCACTTGATTTGTTATGCTAACATTACCCATCTCTTTTCATTAAACGTTGCTGAAGCCTTTAGATATCTCTGTTTTTAAAAATTAGCACTTAGAGCATTCACAAAAATTTATTTTAGGTATATTGAGATTTCTGAATATGAAAGGCACAATAATAATGCTTCTAGAAAAAAAGACATAAGATATTGATTTAAAGACCTTGAAGATAAACTTTCTTAAACAAGATACTATGATATTGTGATTCATAATAAATATATATTTGGTCTTCCTCTAGTCCCTGGCACGTAGGTCCTCAAACCTGGTGCCATAGAATTGTCTGGTAGGAGAATCCCTATCCACTCCCCCACCCCCCACATCTGGTGACCAAAGTACAGCAGCATTCAAAGTATTGTGTACAGTGTAAAGAAAAACAATACTGTGTGTTTTTACAGATATAAAAACAATAAGAAAAGAAAATATTTTCAGTTGTTCATCAAAATTACAGGTTTCAGCTTAGTAAAGATACTATTTAGAAAGCAAAACAGTTAACTCGAGAGCAAGAAACGATATTGCAAAATATATAACTTTCAAAGATCATGAATTTGGGAATCACAAAGAACTCCTACACAGGAATGTGAGAAAGATAAACAATATGCAAGTCTACAAGTCTTGAAAATAAACAGATAAAAGGGAGCTCAATTTCTTCAGTAATCAAACAATTGTAAATTAAAACCAAAATGAAATATTGCTACAAACTCACCAGAAAGACTAAATTTGAAGTATGACAATTCTAAATGTTGACAAAAGTCGAGCTACTTAGAACAAACATAAATTTGAGAGATATGTTCTTTGTTACCTCTTGCCAAAGGCAAAAATGATACTAGCTCCAAAATATCAATTTGTTTTTGAGTTTAATGGCTAAGCTGTAATCTTTTAAGAATTTTCTAACAGATATCTTTTCCAATGAGCAGGTTGTTAACACAGGATATTCCATAACCATAACTGATGTTTTCAAACTGGTGCTGGAGAAGACTCAAGAGTTCTGTGGACAGTAAGGATATCAAAACTCATTGGAAGGACTGATGCTGAAGCTGAAGCTCCAATACTTTGGCCACCTGATTAGAGGAGCTGACTCATTGGAAAAGACTCCAATGCTGGGAAAGATTGAAGGCAGGAGGAGAAGGGGGTGACAGAGGATGAGATGGTTGGATGGCACTGTTGATTTAAAGGACATCTACTTAGTGATTAAAACTATTTCTAGTTTTCTAAAGCATCACTGATGATGTGGCTAGCAGTTATTTCCAGCGTCAAATATCAGTGATATCAGAGACCAACAGTAGAGCCTCTGCTGAGAGATGTCAGCAGTACTATTTGAGCAAACTCTTGGAGATAGTGAAGTAGAGGGAAGCCTGCCATGCTACAGTCCATGGGGTTCCAAAGAGTTGACATGACTTAGCCACTGAGCAACGATAGTGATTTCATCTAAATTCTGTACAAGTCTTATGAACAACTGTAGGGTTTTTGTTGTTGTTGTTGTTCATTTGCTTCTTTCTAGTTCCCATCAAACTTTACAAAACTAGAGGCAGGGTTTCCAGATTGCTCCATAATGGTTTAAGTCTGACAATTTGTTGTTAAATAGTTAGATAAAAGGTATATCCCTAAAACAGTTTGTACAGAGTAGAGAAATTTTGACTTAACCTTCTTATCCCCACAATCTCATCAGTCAACAGTTTTCAACAATCAGAATATTGAATGTTCATTTTCTTTTCTTCCTTAATATGGGTGCAAGTAAAGGAAAATGAATTATTCAATAATCAATGATATTAATTTTTGATTAGGGGCATAAATGAGGTTTCCCCTAGACTTATCCTACAGATGGCCATTTAGCATTGTTATTACATATCTACTAGTTCAGCTTGATAAATTTACTAATTGGCTGTTTGTATGGTTTAAAGATAATGAAGAGGGCAATGCTATCCTTTTCTTCTAGGAAGCCAAGTAAAAATATAAGGAGAATAAGGGATAGAAATATAAATGATATCTTGAAAGAAACTATAGAGAGATCTGATTTAATCATTAATTATATAAAATGTTACATAAAATCTTATTAAAATGATTATTGAGTGACTTATATGCTCCAAATACTGACTAGGATATACAGCAGTAAACAAGAAAATGTTGCAAAGTATGTGAAAGGGCTGCTAAATTTAGTAACTATCATAAAGAAAAATAGGCTATCAAGAGGCAGTGTACATGACTAAGACTTCAGAAAAAGCTATCCTATTCTCTGAAGTAAATAGCCTAAATCTAGATTTGGGGGAATCTGATAACTCATGGTTTAGACCCAGCTTAACTTGAAAATTTAAAGAACAAAGGAAGATTGAGCTAAACCCAGGATTATGCACAGACAAATTATATCTGCCAGAAACCACGTTTCAGAAAGGCAAAATGGAGGAGAGGAATGATGCATGCTGAGCATCTTTGCAGCAGCAGTCTTAGTTGGCTCAGAGAAGCAAAAACTAAATAATTTACACATGCAATCCTATGGATAACTATTGATGGCCCACAGACATGATGCTGGCTGTCCCATTACAGAAACTATCTGAAAGTAGTTGGTTTTGGAAGGTAGTACCTATTTGAACAAAGCAAGTCATAGTTATTAAGAACAATGTAGAATATCTCAGGAATGGTTTGCCACAGTGGTTAAAGCTGTTTCTAGTTTTCTAAAGCAGCACTGATGATGTGGCTAGCAGTTATTTCCAGTGTCAAATATCAATGATGTCAAGGAGACCAGCATTAGTATCTCTGCTGAGAGATGTCAGCCGTGGTGTCTTCGTGGAAGCAGTTCTACATGTGCTTTTTGAAGCTGTTCCTAGAAGTATATCCCCCATCCCTACTCCTCTGTCAGACCAGGTTCTGTGAGCCATCCATAGGCTTTAACACATTCTGTTTCTCTTAAGTTAGACAGAAATAGGCCTTGGCTAGGGTTTTGGAGTAAGTACGGTCAGGTGAAGTCCAACTCTTACCCTATTTATGTTTATACCTGTGGAGTAAATGTGACCAGAAGATGATCCACACACATACAAACTGCTTGGTCACACTTGAAATTTATCACTTCAGTTATCCCACTAATTGTGGGAACAATTCTGATTGTTTTATAGCAGATAAATTATAGTTTATTTAACTAATTTCACATTGTTGGATCTCTAGAGCCTTTGGTTTTTTTACTGATAGAAAAATTGCTGTTATAGATTATCCAGGTAACAAAATCTCAGTCACATTCATAATTATTTCCTTTGAACAACTTATTTTCTAGAAGTGGAGTTTTGATTCCATTCATGAAGGAGTGACTTGTACTGGACTAACTTTTCTGCTGTTACAATTATTAATGCTAAACAAGATGTAAAATACAACTGTTTGAAGGTGCTGGAATACAACCAAAGTAGTTAAAGACAGGAGGGGCTATAATCATTTTAAGATGGAAAGAACATAAGATTTCCATATTTAGCTGGCTTGTCTTCTGAGGGTAGTTAGAAATTTTCTGCCATAAGAGGCAATAGAGCCAAAGCAGGAAATAAGAATCTTAAAGGACTAAGGGGACAGAAGTTGAAATTTAAGATTGTGAGAAAGCGAACAAATAGAGTGGCAGTATCTCAGATTGTCTCAATTTGGAGACTTCACAGAAGCAGAAAATCTTCTACTGGTTCTCTTCAGAATGTTGATGGATTCCTAACTGTATATGCTGGAAAACCTAAGGAAAGCACTAGCTGGAAAAAAAAAAAAAAACACAGATTTCCATATCTGCCTACTTCTGAGGAATAAGATTGAACTTCAAGTTCCACCAAATCAGAAGAACTTACTAATTACCCAGGAGTTTTCTCTGCATTACCAGAAAAGCCTCGGCAGAATAACAAGGACAAAATGGAAACAAAAGAGTCTTAAAAAACAAACAAACAAAATCAGCTCATGAAAAGATGAAAGTCATCTTCTGATATTCTATTTGCCTTCCATCAGAAAAAAATTGTCTTTGGAAGAAGATATATTATTCATATACTGTATAATTTTAATGTACTATTTCCAATAAGAAAAAAGCATGTTAAAAACAGCACCAATTAAAAAGACAAGAAAAAAAATTGAAATAGACCCATGGGAGAATCAGATACTGAAATTATCAGAAATGTTAAAATAATATAATTGATATAATTCATTAAAATGGAAGAATGCAAGAAATGGAAGAATTCAAGAAACTTCAGTAAATGCCTAGAGTACTCCACATACACATATAACCTGTCAAATAGAAATCTACATCTGAAAAATGTAATGACTAAGATGAAAATTTTACTGGAGTAGTTTATTAGCTTTAGAAATAGCTCCCCTCACCCTCACAAAAAAATAAAACAGAGAAAAGAATGAGTATATCAGATCATAGGGAGGTAGAAAATATTCAGAGCAATGCATGGGGTAAAAAACACAGCAAAACGTATTTGAGACATGTAAGACAGAGGGAAAATGTTTAACAGGTCTAATAAGAGAGACAGTAATTTAAGAAATAGTGGCTTAGAATGTCCTAGACATGCCTAGATATCAAGTCATGGATTCAAGAAGGTCTGCATCCCCACAGAGTATAAACAGACAGAAAATTACACTTAAAGACTTCCTAAACTACTGAGAACCAAAGATAAAGCGAAATCTTTAGAGTGGGAAAATGTAAACTTCCAGTGAAAAGATCAGTAATTACTAAGAATGTAATATACAACATGATAATTAACACGGCTGTATGTCATATATGAAAGTTGTTAAGGAAGTAAATCCTAAGAGTTCTCATCACATTTTTTTATATTTCTTTAATTTTGTATCTTTATGAGATGATTAATGTTCACTAAAATTATTATGATAAACATTTCATGGTACATGTGAGTCAGATCATGTGGTACACCTTATACAGTGCTGTATGTCAATGTCAATTATATCTCAATAACACTAGAAGAGACAAAAAGCAAGAGTTAAATCTTAAGAGATGTCAATAAGAGGGGAAGTTTAAGAAGTAAAATTATAGAGTTGAACATTTTGAGATTTTTAAATAATTAGATGTGAACTCTCAATTTATTCTCCAGAAAATTTGCACCTTTCCCCCACAGCCTTATAATTACTGTCACAAATCTTGATACGGCTTTGGCATTCCAAGTAGTGGAATATTTACACCTCTTTGATCTGTTGTGGTTTCTGAATGGTGAATGAAGCTGCTGGACATTTTGGAAAGAGTCAGCCTTTCTGAAACTATTCATGAACTATGGTCTGTTTTTATTTTGGATTAAAATACAATTTTTAATTTGGATATTACTAAGATAGTGTCCCCATGCATATTTATGCCACATTTTGCCTACACATATGTACATAGGTTGATGTTTTATAGGTTTTATACTTTTTCCAATATTCACTCTCCTCTATCTCAGGTAACAAAATCACAGTTCTTAGTGTTTGCTTTACTTATATATTGGTGTTTTTTTGANACATTTTGCCTACACATATGTACATAGGTTGATGTTTTATAGGTTTTATACTTTTTCCAATATTCACTCTCCTCTATCTCAGGTAACAAAATCACAGTTCTTAGTGTTTGCTTTACTTATATATTGGTTTTTTTTTTTAAAAATTTGAGTTACACTCACTCCTAGAATAGTTGATACATTACAGCCAGTTTCCTAAGTAATTTTGATTTTATTGTAGTTCTTGGTTTCATGACATGTGTTCAGGTGTCCTTGAAAGAAGTACTTTCATCTCTGTGGGTTTCAATGCCCTCCCTTGGCTTCCATGGGCAGCAATTATGGTGTCTCGTATCATCTGGTCTCTTTATATGGTGATACCTATGAAGCTGGGATGCAAAGATTCTACCCCAGTGATTTAGGTCTGGCCTCATTCCAAACCTTAATTGGTGGAGACTTTGTCCTGTATTTAGTATTCAGCATAGAGCAAAGCATTTCTCATGAAATGGTTGCAGGCAATGAAAATGCCTAGTTATTGTGAGCCTCACACCAAAGCAAAATTACCTTCTAGACCAGACCTGAGGCTCAGTGCCCACCACTGTCTCTTACCAAGTAATTTCCTAAAATATAAACTAGACTGCTTTAGAAAATATGAAACTCCACTACATATATATAAAGTAAAAAGACAGGGAGCAAAATATTATGTGCACACATTCGAATTGTAAACAAAAAATTAAAAGCATATGCAGAAAGCCTGGAAGGAACTCCACCAAAATAATAGTAATGGTAGTGTGAGTACAGTAATAATAGGTAATTGTTTTACTTTTTACCATTTTACATATTTCCTAGATTGTAGTTATATTACTTTTATTTTTATTTATTTTTTTATTACTTTTATAATTAAACAATAAATTTCCTTTAAAAATGATGTTAAAATAGCTCCTCTGATAAAGATTTTGACAACCTAAGTTTATAATCTCCTCTCTTTAGCAATAGACCTAGATTACAATACTGGAATGTCATAATTAAGATCATAACATGTTAATAGCCCAACTGGAGTTCTTAACATTATGGTTTGCTTATTTTGTAATACACTTTTTTTTTTAGCACCTGTACAATTCAAACCTTCTAATTACATTTCGCATCACTGTCAGGCAAAGTAATTGCAAGGAAGGTTTTGTATATGCATTTTTCTTAAGCTTCACTTATAATAGCAATCCAAATGTACTGGGAGCATTGCATTTAAACAAGTAGAAAGACAAAGCAGTAATTGTGATTTCAAACTTAGTTACCAAGAATGAAATTTTCCAGTCACTTTTTTTTTTTTAACCTTCTAGATACCTTAACTGTCAAAATTAAGATTAATTTATCAAAACTATGTAAAGATGTCACATACTCTCTAGCAAATCTTCTAGACTGCAAATTGGACTGAAAAATCAAAAATTTTGACTGAAAATTAAAAATTAATATGAAATGTTCTTCTTGCACATGTCTTCTTCACAGGTGGCACTGGTGGTAAAGAACTTGACTGCTAGTGCAAGAAACATAACAGCCTCGGATTCGATCCCTGGGTCAGGACGATCCCCTGGAGGAGGGCATGGCAGCTCATTCCAGTATTCTTGCCTGGGAAATCCCATGGGCAGAGGAGCCTGGTGGGCTATATATAGTCCATGGGGTCGCAAGGAGTCAGACACAACTGAGGCGACTTAACACAATACATGAAATATTTTTCTTGCACATGTCTTATTTGAGTACAACACATGTGTACAAATAGAATTAAAGATTTTGTATGCACTTAATCTTTGTCTTCCAAATATTGTCCTCTTATATTAACTCTATTTAATTTGAATTACTATAGATGATATCCACAGCACTTTGTTAGCATGACTTTTGTTTTTACCCACATTACTAAAAATAACCCAGTTATCTTTAAGCTAAAATAAATTTATTGAAGAATAAATTGCACATTAATGTTCCTTTCTTAAAGGTACTGAGATCAGGAACCATGGAAATGGCTCCCATTGAAACACGACAGCTGAATGATTCCATTATGGCTGACTTCTTTCCATGTCTTCCTGTGATAAGGTCTGTGTGCCTATGTGGCAAATTTATACCAATTTCCAAGCTGACTTTGAATCCATGATATGCATTTCAAATGAAGGTTTTTCTTGTNATTATGGCTGACTTCTTTCCATGTCTTCCTGTGATAAGGTCTGTGTGCCTATGTGGCAAATTTATACCAATTTCCAAGCTGACTTTGAATCCATGATATGCATTTCAAATGAAGATTTTTCTTGCCTGCATGACCATGGCAAAGGAGCATCCTGTTTTATGCTACTTGCTCACTGTCACTAATCTTGCGACAGTTCACTAAACAAAGTTGAGCAGGTGATATCAAGCTGAGTATCAGAGCGGTTTCATCTGCCTCCAGCCTCACGCTATGCCTTGGAAGAGGATGTGAGTTAACTTTTGCTGCTCTAGGTTTTTACACTCATGAACTATTTCATGTAGAGTCAGAAGGAAAATCTAATCCAATGGTTTCAGAGTTGAACTCCCTTTTCAAATATCAATCTCATGTAGCTGCCCAAAACATAAAATGATATAAGTAGAACTCCTCCACTGATTGAATGAAAGGCTCCTGCGAAGCACCTACAATTCACTTGTCTTATCCCTTCTTTCTCTGTGGGAGCTGTTGAACATCTCAACAGAACACAAGAGTCCTCAGAACAGATTGCAAGCCACAAATCTAATTCCAGTCTCTCTCAAGTTACCTACAAGTCAACAAAAGCCTAAAGAGATGAAGTTACTTATCCAAAGCTATAGAACACAAAGTCTTGCACACATTAGGTCTTAAAATATAAATTACATGTTAATTGTTATATTAGCAGAAGAGGCAGATCTAAAATATCTGGAGCATTCTTTTCTCACCAAAATTACTGTTGTTTAATAGGTTTGGCTTTTTTGTTTGTTTTTTCATTTGTCTGGAAGTGTTCAAAAGAAAGTATGAAAGAAAAATGTTCATTATGAAAATCAACCCCCCAAAAGTCTACAGGGGTAGGTCAAGGAATGTATTAAAAAATATGGAAGAGATCTCAGCATGTTATCCTGAGGGAAGGACAAAATATTCAGTTCAGGTATCACTACTGCACAGATCTGGTGGGACCCAGCTGTTACTGGAACCATGAATGCTTCATTTTGCACAGAGAGGTATTTACAGGGAAGTAATTTCCAAAGAGCAAGAGCTCTGGTCAGCTCAGATTGGGTTGAAGGCATGCTGTATCTTCAGTGTAGAGGATCTGTTCAATAAAACACAGAGTATAGTTGAGCTTCATAATGTCACAGAAATCATAAGGCACAGGATATTCTGTGCCCTAGATATTCTGATTGCTTAAAATGTGTGCTGTGATGTAATATTCTTACTATATATTAGGCAAAATATTTGATTTAATCAAAGGGCTGATATTTTGCATCAGAAGAAAGCACTTTCCCTCACTACACTTTATTCAGGTGCCCCATAACTCAAGAGTTATATCAGCATTTTGAGAAATACAAAATAAATTATTACAGTACCAAACAGTTACATTTATTACAATAGCCATGAGAGTCCTGTACAGAATGCAATGAGACTTTTGCTGGATCTCTGAATTTCATCTGAAGTCTGAAAGCTGAGACAGTGAAGGGCTGGTTTTGTTACTTAC
>SJYW01021238.1:583785-634856 GCA_006410735.1 Raphicerus campestris | reverse complement strand
GGTAGGTCAAGGAATGTATTAAAAAATATGGAAGAGATCTCAGCATGTTATCCTGAGGGAAGGACAAAATATTCAGTTCAGGTATCACTACTGCACAGATCTGGTGGGACCCAGCTGTTACTGGAACCATGAATGCTTCATTTTGCACAGAGAGGTATTTACAGGGAAGTAATTTCCAAAGAGCAAGAGCTCTGGTCAGCTCAGATTGGGTTGAAGGCATGCTGTATCTTCAGTGTAGAGGATCTGTTCAATAAAACACAGAGTATAGTTGAGCTTCATAATGTCACAGAAATCATAAGGCACAGGATATTCTGTGCCCTAGATATTCTGATTGCTTAAAATGTGTGCTGTGATGTAATATTCTTACTATATATTAGGCAAAATATTTGATTTAATCAAAGGGCTGATATTTTGCATCAGAAGAAAGCACTTTCCCTCACTACACTTTATTCAGGTGCCCCATAACTCAAGAGTTATATCAGCATTTTGAGAAATACAAAATAAATTATTACAGTACCAAACAGTTACATTTATTACAATAGCCATGAGAGTCCTGTACAGAATGCAATGAGACTTTTGCTGGATCTCTGAATTTCATCTGAAGTCTGAAAGCTGAGACAGTGAAGGGCTGGTTTTGTTACTTACCTAAAAAAAAGCAATAGATTCATCTCCACTTGTCCGAACTGGTCCAGCTGTCATCATTCCCAACAGTTAGTGCAAGGAAAGTTTATGGAGACTTGCTGAAGAGCTAATATGACTATCACATTCCCTCTTCCCTTGAGTCAGGTAAAGTAACCTCCCAATAACCACTCAGAGATTGAAATGTCTGTCGAAGAGACACACTAACACAATCCCAATTCCTTGCCAAATGCTTGTTAACTGCACAACATGCATAGGTTTGCTCATGCTGTTATGGAACAGACACCTTCCACTTGGTAAGTGTTCCCTGCAGTTTCTGCACACAGAGAATGGTGCTTGTCTCTTGCCCAGAGAATTCCAAATACTGGAGATTTCCTTGAGCAGGTTTCATTGCAGAGCAAGAATAAAGCATGTAGCGAGTTGGCCTCACTCATGGAGCATGTCACGGCCAGGTGGCACGTGTTTTCACGTCGATCACTTGGATACCCAGAGAAGTAACCAGTCTTGAATATTTTTGAAAGGGCTCAGGTGTCTGCCAAGAGGAAAAATGGACCATTTTGCTTTACTGCTATGGGAGTGGAAGGCCAGTTGTAGTCATCCAAAGGGTTTAGAAGCTGTGCCATGAGATCGTGTGGTGCAGAGATACACAGTAAGGGAGTAGAAACTTTTACCATTTTTCTGTGCATCCCTCCCCAGCTCCTGACCACAGAATAGAAGCAAAGTGAGGAGGAGGTAAAAGAAAGTTCTGTTTGAAGTCAGCCGGAAGAGAAAAGAATAGAGTGATTTACTCTATTTAAGATAGATTGTTTAGTAGACCAGTAATATCTTTCTAAATTTGTTTTACAGTAGAGGAAACTGAAAAACACAAAGTTAATTAACCCATAGGCACAGAGGTTGAAAGTGACAAAACTAGCCTTTAATAGAGGCTTCCTTTTATAGAGAGTTTGCAAAGAAATTGAGCATAATATTTACATAATACTCTGTGCTACCTGGCATTTTCAACTTAGATCCTAGAAAGATTAGATTGAAAAACTGTGAATGAGTATTCTGGGACTACCTACGGGTAGCGGAGCTTCCTTGGTGGCTCAGCTGGTAAAGAATCTGCCTGCAATGTGGGAGATCTGGGTTTAATCCCTGGGTCAGGAACATCCCCTGGAGAAGGGAATAGCAACTGACTCCAGTATTCTTGCCTGGAGAATTGCATGGACAGAGGAGCCTGACAAGCTACAGTTCATGGGGTCGGAAAGAGTTGCACATGACTAAGCGACTAACACACACACACACACACACACACACACACACACACACACACATACGTGAATAAGTTGCTTCATTTACCTAAGCTTCCTTTATCTCATTTACAAAATGCAGAGTTTGGATCAACGTAGCTCNTCATTGCAGAGCAAGAATAAAGCATGTAGCGAGTTGGCCTCACTCATGGAGCATGTCACGGCCAGGTGGCACGTGTTTTCACGTCGATCACTTGGATACCCAGAGAAGTAACCAGTCTTGAATATTTTTGAAAGGGCTCAGGTGTCTGCCAAGAGGAAAAATGGACCATTTTGCTTTACTGCTATGGGAGTGGAAGGCCAGTTGTAGTCATCCAAAGGGTTTAGAAGCTGTGCCATGAGATCGTGTGGTGCAGAGATACACAGTAAGGGAGTAGAAACTTTTACCATTTTTCTGTGCATCCCTCCCCAGCTCCTGACCACAGAATAGAAGCAAAGTGAGGAGGAGGTAAAAGAAAGTTCTGTTTGAAGTCAGCCGGAAGAGAAAAGAATAGAGTGATTTACTCTATTTAAGATAGATTGTTTAGTAGACCAGTAATATCTTTCTAAATTTGTTTTACAGTAGAGGAAACTGAAAAACACAAAGTTAATTAACCCATAGGCACAGAGGTTGAAAGTGACAAAACTAGCCTTTAATAGAGACTTCCTTTTATAGAGAGTTTGCAAAGAAATTGAGCATAATATTTACATAATACTCTGTGCTACCTGGCATTTTCAACTTAGATCCTAGAAAGATTAGATTGAAAAACTGTGAATGAGTATTCTGGGACTACCTACGGGTAGCGGAGCTTCCTTGGTGGCTCAGCTGGTAAAGAATCTGCCTGCAATGTGGGAGATCTGGGTTTAATCCCTGGGTCAGGAACATCCCCTGGAGAAGGGAATAGCAACTGACTCCAGTATTCTTGCCTGGAGAATTGCATGGACAGAGGAGCCTGACAAGCTACAGTTCATGGGGTTGGAAAGAGTTGCACATGACTGAGCGACTAACACACACACACACACACACACACACACATACACACACGTGAATAAGTTGCTTCATTTACCTAAGCTTCCTTTTCTCATTTACAAAATGCAGAGTTTGGATCAACGTAGCTCTAAATTCCCTTTTAGGTTTTATAACACAATCATAGCTCAAAAAGACAGAGAGAAGGAAAAAGGAGAGGAGAAGAAGGGAGGGAAAAGGAGGAAAGGAGCATGATGTGAAAGAGTAAAATTCTGTATTAGTTATATTAGACAAAATTTTCTACTTTAAATTTGTATTTTTCAGAAAAGTCAGAGAATTCAAATAGAAATCAAAAAGTGACGTTATATTCTCCCCCTCCTCTTTCCCATCACTTCTTTTAGAGGAATTTCTAACATGATTTCAAAATAAAAAAGAAAACATAGTTTTAAGAGATGGAAGCATTTTATGCTCTCTGAAATGCTTTCAGTTGTAGATAGTAAAGAAAATTCTGCAACCTCCAAAAGCCACCCTGTAACTGAATTCTCAGGAGAAATGGTAGTATGGAGGTTTGTTTTGTTTGTTTTTTAAACATGACGGGAATGAGACTGGGGAATTGTACCTTCAGATGGGTTTGTTGCTGCAGCTTTCAATCCTGTCACAATTGGTGTCATGAAGATGAATAAAGTTGGTGCCATCTTCTGTTTTCATTATCATCCAAGGGGCTGGGATCGGAAAGGATTCATTTTGTGCCACTGTCATTTCTCATTACTATCTTTGTCATGAGAGTGAATTATAACAGCCCTCCGATGCCAGCTATGGCTTTGCTCTCATTACAGACTTTCATTCTTGGGACAAAGATGGTAATAAGCATGGAATGTCGTGTGAAAACAGAGCTCACTTTCATGACAGTTCGAAATTGGTGATGAATATAGGAAATGGCAGAAAAAAATTAAGCCTTTTTTTGAGTGTGTGGCAAAAAATGGTCCTGCAAACAACATTGTGCACCAAAGGTATCCCTCACTGTGGCAATGACAAAGCAAAGGAGAGGCAAACAGTTAACAGCTTTTGGAGCAAATGAGGGATTCTGAGGCATCCATCTTGCTTGGTGCTTTGGAAATATCTCTCTTAATCCTGGATAATGTAACATCCATTTAGCTCCAAAAGTAATGTGATAAGCAATTAGGAGCCTCTATGTTCTCCCTTCAGTGATGTGGGTATCTCTATTACATACTACCAGAAAAGCATTACCAAATTTATGGAAGACATTCGAATTTCTATATAGGATTCTGTACATACACACACAAACTCACACTCACACACACGCAAATATATGTCTCTGTGTATGTGTTCATATATATGCAATTCTAGAAAAGTATTTAGCTGACTCAAAAATAGTGGTGATGAAAGGAAAAACTTCCACTTTCTATTTTATAAATTCCAATATTGATTGATTTTTTAAACCAAGAGCATTTACCACTGAAAACTGCAGAAATGTTAGCCCTCTCTCTACCACCAAAACAAAGGTAATACCTCTGAATTACCTTTACTACTGGAGTCTAATGTCACCTCTTGATCCATATTCTCTAATTTTAAAATGGCAAGGGGAAAATACTATTTATATATACACTTTAAAAGGATTAATTGCTTTCTTTGTAGATTCATTTTCCTGCCATACTCCAACTATGATGTTTCTCTTTTACACTCAGAGGTTGTATCTTTAGAGAATGAGGGTTAGAGCAAGCTGATGGTGGTAAGAACTTGTGAAATGATCCTTTCATTAGATTTCATTTAAAGCATTCTATCTAGTTTATCATTTGCATAACATATTCAATATGTATCCATTTTCAACACGTGGTATTGTTGGGAGAGAAAATAGGCATTTTAATATGCACATTGAGCACAGACCCTTTTAAAGGTTGGCTATTGAGTACAGAAACATTTATTCTGTGCATGTTAGTGCCTAGCGTAATTGAAGGGTGCTAAATGTTGACAGAGTTCCCTATAGTATATGTCCTGGCCAGGAAAAGTCAACAGGAGAGACCACTTGTATTGATAGGAAAAGAAGGCGATTATGCTATAAAACATCACCTGAGTTCACTTTATTTCTTTTACTTTGAAGTGGTTCTTGACAAAGACACATTTTAAAGCCCAAAAGGTTGTACAGTTTAATGGGGAGAAGAGAAGGGAATAAAATGGTAATTGTTAGGGAAAAGGGGGGAAAACGATTCTTCTAAACTAGTAGAATTTTTACATAGAAAATAGGCTGGAATGAGTTTATATAGCTCTCCCAAGTCATTGACAGAGTATTCTCAATTAAAAAATCTAAAAAGTAGATTACCCTAAAGCTTTCTCTAGAGTGTTTTGGGTAACTGAAAAGATTGAAAGTGGAGACCATAATAAGGAAACCATAATAAGGAAAAGCCCATTTTAGAGCGAGGTTACCAACCGTCATAGAAAACCCATGAGGCATTTGTCCTTTGTTTTGTTTCTGGTCTTTATGCTTTTGACTTCTCTACTGTGGTTTTTTTTTTTAATTCAAGTATGATTGACACAGTGTTACTCTAGTTTCAGGTGTACAAAATAGTGATATGTAAAGTTATTATAAAATATTGGCTATATTCTCTGTGCTGTATATTACACCCTTGTATCTAGGAGAGATATCTTCACTGCCATGCTCATTGCAGCATTTTTCACAAGCAAAGAATGGAGACAACCTAAGTGTCTGTTGACAGATGGCTAGATAAAGAAATGTATACACAGTTGACCCTTGAACAACATGCATTTGAACTGTGCAGGTTCACTTATACAATTTTTTTTTTCCCAGTTAATACTATAGTACAACAGCATCCATGATTTGTGGAATCCACTGATATGGAACCACAGATATGAAGGACTGGCAGTAATGTTACACTCTGATTTTCTAGTGCACAGAGTTGGTGCCTCTAGGGAAGAATTTTTCAACTGTCAATTGTATATACAACAAAATATTTTTAGCTTTAAAAAGGAAGGAAATCCTGCCCTTTGCAACAACATGGATGAACCTGAGGCTTCCCTGGTGATTTAGACATTAAAGACTCTGCCTATGATGTGGGAGACCCAGGTTCGATCCCTGGGTTGGGAAGATCCCCTGGAGGAGGGCATGGCAACTCACTCCAGTATTCTTGCCTAGAGAATCTGCATGGACAGAGGAGTCTGGCGGGCTGCAGTCCATAGAGTTGCAAAGAGTCGGACACAACTGAGGAGCTAAGCGCTGCACTGCGCCTCACGGGATGAACCTGTAGAGCACTATGCTAACTCACATGTGCCAGACAAAAGCAAGTATTGCATGGTATCCCTTACATGTGGAATCTAAAAAATAGTTGAACTAGAAAGAGTAGAATTATGGTTGCCAAGAATAGAAGGGAGATAGGGAGAGACTAGAAAAGGGTTTCAAGTTTCAGTTACAAGATAAATAAGGTCTGAGGCCTAACATATAGCATGGTGACTACAGTTGAGAATTTATTTTTGTTTAGTCCGTAAGTCATATCTGACTCTTCTATGACCCCCCCTACCCTGCTCCGGATGGTAGCCCACCAGGCTCCTCTGTACAAGGGATTCTGTACACAAGAATACTGGAGTGGATTGTCGTTTCCTTCTCCAGGTGATTTTCCTGACCCACAGATAGAATCTGTGTCTCCTGCACTGATTAGCAGGCAGATTCTTTACCACTGGGCCACCAGGGTAGCCTGTAACCGAGACTACTGTAGTATAATTAAAACTTGCTGAAAGTGGAACTTAAGCGTTCTCACTAAAAGAAAAAAAAGTTAATTAACTCAATTCTAGGACTTCTTTCAGAACATATATAATATATCAAATAATAATGCTGTATACTTTAAGTATCTTACAATTCTATTGTTATTTGTACCTCAGTAAAGCTGAAAAGAAAAGCAATTGGTTTAGAATCCTAAATGGTTTTTGGTAATCTGATTATTTAATCCTAAAAATACAATGTTTACAACAAAAAGACAACTTTTCCCTTGAAAATCATCTCTTTATATTTAAGCTCAAAATGACATCTAAGTTGCATGTATACATACTTACTACATCAACAGTTTTTAGTCATTTTTAATCATCAGTAACTGATCAATTTATATCAAATCAGTGCTGCAATCAATGCAACAATCAGATATTTTTAATCATGATAAAATTGCTTTTAATGCAATGGAGTGCTTTTGTGTTTATTGTGTGTTGGCTAATTTTTTTGTATGGTTCATTTGTATAGCCTTAGACTTATTATTTAACCTTAGACTTACTATTTAAATTCACAACAGAAAAAAAGAGCTGAGGAAAATATTTCACCCAGGTGACTTGGTGACTAAAACTCAGTTCATGAAATGTTGGTTTGTGAATGGATACCTCAGATGCTGAACAGACATTGAGAGAAGGTTGAAGCACAAAAAGGAATCAATAAAAATGGGAGACCATTTACATAAGATTTTATTTCTAATTCCATACTTTCAACGATAGCAACTGTAAGGGATGGGAAGTACATATATATTTGGTCAGCATTATTTAACAGAAGAACTTAAATAAAATTGAGTATGATTTCCCAGTTTCTTTAATTTATATTGTATCATGACTTTTTAATTGTCTTTGGCAAGCTTCATATTTATTTGAAGTCTGAATCAAGATATTGACTAAATCTTAATTGCTCACTGGTTATTAGATCTTTAAGTTAATTTATATGCTATCACCATTTAAATAATGATGTAGTAGACATATTTATGGGTATAATTTTTTACTATCTTAAATTATTTTCTTTGGATGCTAGAATGGAGACTCGACACATAATGCCAAATTATTTCCCCAAAAGTTTCTGGCAATCACAACTGAAATCTGTAAACTCGACAGCATTATAATATTGATTTCCCTTTTTTTTGTTGTTTATCTTTTTCATTACTGTTAATTGAAACATAGTTGATATACAGAAAAGTTTGCTTTTTGTAGTTGTACAGTTTGATGACTTTGACAAATGTATACTATGTGTACAACAGCAATAAATTATATAATAGATATTTCTGTCACTCTATGAAGTTATGTTGGAAATCTCTGTAGGAAGGTAGGTTTCATCTCTCTTCAGCCCCTACAAACCACTAATTTGATTTGTTGCTATAGTTTTGCTTTTCCAGTATATCATATAGATGGAAATATAGGGCATGTGACCTTTTTCGACTGACTTCTTTTACTGAGTTTAATCCTAAGAACATCATGTTGTTGACGTGTCATTAGTTTGTTCCTTTGTTGCTTAGCAGCATTCTATTCTGTGAGAGGATGAACCACAATCTGTGCATCCATTTACCAGTTAATAGAATTTAAATTGTTTGCAGTTTTTAGTAATTATTAACGTTCAGATACAAGTATTTGTGTGGAGATATTTTCAACACATGTAAAAAATGCNATTCTGTGAGAGGATGAACCACAATCTGTGCATCCATTTACCAGTTAATAGAATTTAAATTGTTTGCAGTTTTTAGTAATTATTAACGTTCAGATACAAGTATTTGTGTGGAGATATTTTCAGCACATGTAAAAAATGCCATGGAATGGGGCAGTTGGTTCAGATAGTAAGTATATATGTAATTGTGTACCTCAGTGCCAAATTGTTTAGTAAGTGGGCTATACCATTTTCCATTTCCTTTGCATCCTCACGAGTTTTATATATATATAGTGGTGAGGCTGGTAGGGTGAAGATTTTAGCCAATCTGGTAGTATGATGTAGTGATATCTTGTTGTGATTTTAATTTTTCCAATCGTTAGTAATACCGAACATCTTTTCATATGTTTAATATATAAAATTTCTTTGTGTGTGTATGAAGCTTCTCTTTAAAACTTCCATCCACTTATATTGAATTGTGTGTCATATGAATATTGTGCTTTAAGAGTTCTTTTGAGAGTAGAAAGTTTTAGTTTTGAAGTATAAATTCTCAACTTTTGTTCCATGGTTTGTACTTTTGTGTGTTAGATAAGAATATTTGCCTACCCCAGATCACAAAGATTTTCTCCTATATTTTTTGCTATGTTTATATTTCTGAGTTTCACATATCATGATCCATTTATGTTAATCTTTTCTTTGTTAACACATGTATGAAAAGAAGAAATGAAATCTCTTTTCTCCCACTAGCACACAATTTGTTGAAAAGTGTAGACTTTCTAAAATCCCTTTGGAACACTACATTTGTCAAAAATAAATTGACTATAGAAATATGGGTCTATTTTTAGACTCTATTTTGTTCCATCAGTCAATATCACTAAAACCACAGTCTCTTGATTACTGAATATTTATAGTAAGCCTTTAAATCAGGCTTACTATAGCCTGATTTGTGTGTCTTTCAGATTTGTTCTTCTGCCTCAGATTTTGCTGGACTATGTACGCCTTTGCCTTTCCACATGAATTATAGAATCATTTCCCCAATTTCCAAAATTAAGTTTTCCTAGATTGTGATTAGTATTTTTTGAACCTATTTAACAATTTAGAAGAAACTGACGACAATGTTGAGATTTCCCATCCAAAAACATAATGTATCTCTCAATTTACTGGATCATTTTCTTTCCCTGGTCAGTTTTTTCTTCTCAGCATAAAATCATTGCACATGTTAGTTTAGTTGGCTCTAGATGTTTCCCATTTCCTTTTTTGTGCTATTATAAATAATGAAGTGTTTTAAAATGTGTATGAATATCCAAATTTTAGGTATTAGTATATAAAAATATAATTGATTCTTATAAGTTGACTGTGCATCAGTGGCATTTCTAAACTCATTTACAGGACGGCGGAGACTGGTGGGCTGCCGTCTCTGGGGTCGTACGGAGTCGGACATGACTGAACCGACTTAGCAGCAGCAGCAGCATGAGGCATTTTGTAGATTCTTTGAAACTGTATTCACAAATGACTGTGATTTTCTGAAGGTAATCACAGTCATGTTTATTCCTTGCAAGTCTGCAATGCACTGGTTGTGACCTCCTCTACAATGTTGCATAGAAGTGGTGAGATTGGATGTCTTGTTATTCACTACATTATGGAAAAAGTACTATTATTTTTCTTTTAAATATGCTGTCAGTAATGAGTTTTGTTAAATGTACTCTGCCAAGTTAAGGAAGCTCCCTTCTATTGTTAGATTGCTGAGAGATTTTAAAATTTTAAATAGATGTGACTTTTTTAAGTAGATGTCACTGATTCTTATATCATTCTTTTTTATTATTGTTACTAAACTAGACTTGCTGGGAATTTCGTAAAGAATTTTGCATCTGTTTTAAGATGAAAATAATGGGTAATGCTGTNAGATTGCTGAGAGATTTTAAAATTTTAAATAGATGTGACTTTTTAAGTAGATGTCACTGATTCTTATATCATTCTTTTTTGTTATTGTTTCTAAGCTATACTTGCTGGGAATTTCTTAAAGAATTTTGCATCTGTTTTAAGATGAAAATAATGGGTAATGCTGTTTGTTTTTAATACTGTTTCTGTATTGGTCTGTTTTTGCTTTTCTCCGGTTTTGGTACCAACAGGTCTCATAAAATGAGTTGGTAAAGGTTCTCTCACTTCTATATTCTAAAGGAATTTATTCTAAAAGAATAATTATTTAAATGTTTCATAAAACTTATATGTGCTGCCACCTGGGCCTGAAATTTACTTNAATAATGCTGTCATAGATATTGGGATGCATGTATCTTTTTGAGTTAGTTGTTTTGGTTTTTTGTATATATACACAGCAATGGAATTGCTGGGTCAAAGGGCAGTTCTATTTTTAGTTTTTTGAGAGACTTCTATGACATTTTCCACAGTGGCTGTACAAATTTACATTCCCACCAACAAAGTACAAGGATTCCCATTTCTCCACGTTCTCACCAATGTTGTTATTTGTGTTCTTTTGATGACAGCTATTTTGACAGGTGTGAGCTGATATCTCATTGTGGTTTTAGTTTTCATTTCCCTGGTGATTAGGGATGTTGAGCATCTTTTCATGTGCCTGTTGCCCTCCTGCATTTCCTGTCTCAAAAAAGTCTATTGAGTTCCACTGCCTATTTTTTAATCAGGTTGTGCTTTTGATATTGAGTTGTATGAGCAGTTTATATATATTAAGTATTAATCCCTTATCAGTCATATCATTTGAAAATCTTTTCTCTTGTTCAGTAGCTTGCCTTTTCATTTTGTTGATGGTTTTATTTGCTGTGTAAAACCTCTTAAGTTTAATTAGGTCTTATTTTTGTTGTTGTTGTTTATTTTGTTTTTATTTCCTGTGCTATGGAAGATAGATCCCAAAAAATATTGCTGCAATTGATGTCAATGATTATTCTGCCTATGCTTCCCTCTAGGAATTTTATAGTACCTGGTCTTACATTTAGGTCTTTCNTTTTGTTTTTATTTCCTGTGCTATGGAAGATAGATCCCAAAAAATATTGCTGCAATTGATGTCAATGATTATTCTGCCTATGCTTCCCTCTAGGAATTTTATAGTACCTGGTCTTACATTTAGGTCTTTCGTTCATTTGATTTTATTTAGCTATATGAAGTTAGAGAATGTTCTAATTTCATTCTTTTAAATGTAGTTGTCCAGTTTTCCCATCATGATTTATTGAAGAGACTGTCCTGTTCTCATGATATATTTTTATCATGAGATAAGAATATATTGGCCATAAGTGTGTGGATTTATTTCTGGGCTTTCTGACCTATTCTATTGATCTATGATCTGTTTTTGTACCAGTACTATACTGTTTTATAATACAGTCTGAAGTCAGGGAGCTTGATTCCTTCAGCTCTGTTCTTTCTTGAGCTTGTTTTGGCTACTCAGGGTCTTAAGTGTTTTCATACAAACTTAACTTTTTGTTCTAGTTCATGAAAAATGCCATCATTATTTTGATAGGGATTGCATTAAATTTACTTATATTCTTTATTATTTTCTTCTATTGCATTGGTTTTAATTTTTCTCTTTTTGTATTTTTTAAAGTAATGGCTTAATTTACTAATTTGATATATTTTTACTATAATTTTTGTTATAAATGTTTCCAGGTACTCTTCAGCTTTGTCCCCAAAATTCAGTATACTGTATCTTCATTTTATTCCATTGCAAAATATTTTATCATTCCCCACTTTGAATCACTAGTTATTTTGAATTATATTCTTTATGTCTAAATATTTCAGGGTTTTCCACATTTTTAATACTATCAATATCTATTTTGACTCCATTGTACCTGGATAAATAATTTTGTTTGATTTATGTACTTGTTTGTTTTTATGAGTCATAGTATGATCTATATTGGTGAATATTCTCTGCATATATTAAAATACTGTATGTTCTGTTGCTTTGGGATTCAATGTTCTATAAAAGAAATTTTTAAAAAAGTGTTTGATAGTGCTTTTCTTTTACATCCTCTATATCCTTACTTTTTTTCTATCTTCTTGTTTTATTGTTAGAAAGAAATTTTATAGTCTCTAATTATAATGGTTGGTTTGTCTCCTTCTCCTTTTAGATATGTCAGTTTCTATTTCGTCTGTGTGTAGTTTGCACACTAAATCACCTCAGTTTTGTCCAACTCTTTGCGAGCCTATGGACTGTAGACCACCATGTTCCTCTCTCTGTGGGATTCTCCAGGCAAGAATACTGGAGGGTGTTGCCATGCCCTCCTCCAGGGGATCATCCTGGCCCAGGGATCAAACCCACAACTCTTAATGTCTCCTGCATTGGCAGGCGGGTTCTTTACCACTAGTGCCACCTGGGAAGCTGTTCTGTTTTATATATTTTGATAATCTGCAAATGAATATATGGTTAGGATTGTTATATCTTCTTGACGAATTGATTCCTTTATCAGCAGAAAGCAGTAATTTCATAGATTCTGGCAGAAGCCACAAGAATTCACAGCACAGGAAACAGTATCAACTCTTCCCTTCCCCTAACTCTTATGAGTGCAAGACAAAATGTAAACCCAGGCAGATGCTGAACTCACAATGGGTTTGTGTCCAGTTGAGAAACCCTGACCTTGAGAAATCCCAATCCTGTAAAGAAGGCTGCTAGGAGACCTGCCCAACATTTTCCCTGGAGGACATTATCTTTATTATTCTAGACAGCAAACAAATTTGCCTTATTCCCTGAAGATGAAGGCAGACACAGTTCTTAAAAGGATTATCCATAATAAATGAAATCACAAGATGTGAGACACATGGAGAATTGTCTTCCAGCTATATCTCTTCTTATGTTTGAAGATCCTTCTATATTCGATTTTGTGTATTATATAGTCACTTGCCTTTCCTTTCAATCAGTATTTGCTTAGTGTGTATTTTTCCATATTATACTTTTAACCTATCAATATTTTTATATGTAAGATGGGCTTTATGTAGGAGGCATTTGATCTTAATTTTTTTATCCAATATGACACTCTCTACCTTTTACTTGAGGGGTTTAGGCCATATTGTAAATATAACTGCTAAATAAATTTAAATCTACTGACTTGTTATTATTTTACATTTATACTATCTCTTCTGTTACTTTTTCCTCTGTTATTTTCTGTGGTTTAGGATATATTCTACCTTTAAATTATATTCTCTCACTGCAAATTATATTATTGCATTTCACTTTGTTTTACAACTGTATACTTTCACATCTTTCCACTTCCTTGCTTCCATCCATTTTGCTATTTTTGTGCTATATTTTGCTTCTATATATGTTAAACAACCCATAATATTTTGCTACTGTTTTTTTTTCCAGAGATATTTAGGTCTTTAATAAAATAAGAAAAAAAATGTACGCAGTTTAGTTTATATGATTTCTAGGATTAATTATATAAGTTCAAATTTTCATATGTATTCTAATTTTGCCTGACATACACGCTTTAACATTTTTTGTAGTATAGGTATGCTGGCAATGAGTTCTATAAGCTTTTGTTTGTTTGACGAAGTCTTTGTCTATATGATTGCTTTTCTTCTGCTTACCTTGTTTAAATTACTCTTCTCTTTACACACACACACACACACACACACATACACACAGACTAAACCCAAAACCTGTGCACAATACACTAGTGAAACATTTTTTAAACACTTCATACATAATGTGGTAGGAGCAGTGGGAGGCATAAAATAGAAGTGTATAGCAGCATTCTGAAATTGAAATCAGCAGCAGAGTGATCCTATGCAATTACAATGTGGTTTAAAAACCAAGCATCAGTAGTTTTAATTTCCATATAGATTCTGTTAAGAAATGCTGCACCAACATTGTTTTGGTATAGAGGATATCATGTGGGAAAACACAGACAATGATGGCTCTGTTCAGAAAGTGATTAAAAAGATTCTGAATAGAAAGACATTTTAGGAATACTTTAATGAGTATCTGCTGATTTATTTCATGTAGATAAAAGATAAATAGGGTCAAAATTATGTTTAAATGTCTAAAAATGCTCTTTTATTACTTCAAGTTTAAAAGTCTAAGCGATAAGAAGGCATTGTGTCACTTGATTGGCTGAATTTTTTCTTTTATGCACAGAAAATAAGATGGCAATAATAAGCAATGGTATGCGAATCACTAAAATATGATCATTGATAAATGTTTTGTTTATTTGAAATAATTTTAACAGTTAGCGTTTAAACTCACTTTTATTTTTCTTTCGTGAATTCTTTTTCTTCTAAACTGTTTATTACGATTTAAAAATGTGTTAATTCTCTCATCATATAGATATTTATTTGAGTTTTTAAATATGTTGTTTAACCTATAATCATCTAGGCATTTTGCCTGTGTAACAAAACAAAATTCCTTCATTAACTCCAACAAACATTAAACAAATCAGAGATCAGCAAAGCAGGAAAAAAGAAANTCCCTCATCATATAGATATTTATTTGAGTTTTTAAATATGTTGTTTAACCTATAATCATCTAGGCATTTTGCCTGTGTAACAAAACAAAATTCCTTCATTAACTCCAACAGACATTAAACAAATCAGAGATCAGCAAAGCAGGAAAAAAGAAAGAAAGAGTAAGACAGGCTGACATTTCTTCTTTAGAGCAGATTTCATTATTTTGACATTGCTGTAGAAATTATATTTATCAATTATTCAAAACTTTGATATCTAGGTATAAAAATTATAAGAATAGATTATTATGGCTTTAACAGAAAAAGTAACTTCATAGATAAACTTCTGATGTAAGTATCATTGCATTGTGCTCCCAAACTGTGATAAAGACTTTCATGGTCAAGATTAAAACTTTGGACATTATTTATTTTCATTTAGAAATTTGTTCCCTCTTTACCATTCTTTTTAAGAAAAATATTTCTTTCTCTAACTTGTCACAGTTATTCTTTTGATTTTTTTATTGCCACTCTTGCCCAGAACTTTGGAGGCAGAAAGGCAGTGTTGGAATGGCCTTGTCTACAGAGCCAGAATTGGGAGTTTGTTTCTAATTTCTGTCGCTTTCCAGCTGAGTGACCTTTGGTAATCACCTAACTTCTCTGTTCCTGTTTCTTCAGGTGTAAGATAGGGATTAAAATAATCATTATACCTATAGCTAACATTTACAGACTATTTCTTATTCAAGTAATTTATTAGGAACTTTATACATACCATTACATATAATCTTCACAAGAAACCACTGGAGACGGTATTATTATTATCTCCATTTTATAGGCCACAATAGAGTAAAATGAAATAGTACTTACTAAGTATGGAAAGTAGGCGCTCAGTATGGTATGACAATGATGATGTCAAAGATGATGACAAGTGGTAACTGACAACAATGACAAAGGGACAATTTCTATGTATTAGCATTATGCCATCATCTTAAATAAAGATGCTTCTAACTATTGGAAATTGCATCACAGTTTATTTCATAAATATTTATTGACACCCTTTTATGGCCAGACCCTGAAAAGTATAAAGGTATATAGTGCTATTTTCAAGGAGTCTCAAGATTAGCAGAAAAGGGAAAAATATGATCAAAAGAGGAAAATATTAAAGGAAGGGATGACGAGGGGCAAAGGAAAGAAAGAAGAAAATAGGAGAAAGTGAAGGGATGATAAAATGAGAAAAGAAAGGAAGGCAGGGTAGTCTTATAGGAAATGCAGTTTGCTTTATTTGGATTGCACAGTAGGAGATATAGCCCAATCTCTAATACATACCATGCATCAGCGCCCAAATTCAGAAATCAGCTGCTGGGAAGACACATGTAAACACAACAGAGCATTTTTCATCAGGATGTGTGGTGATGCACACCGCCTGTCAAACTGGAATCTGGTTTTATGCAAAGACGGCAGCCAGCCGATCACCGGTCCTAATTCAGTGTGCCATCCATTAAAAAAAAAAACCACTGTAGCCAATATATGTACAATTGATATTACAAAATGACGTTAAATTATAAAATCCTGTGAGAACAAGATGGGTTTCTTTTTCATTCACGCTGTGATCAGTTTTTCTTTTTTTCAGGCATGCATATCTAAGGATTATGGAAAGGGTGGAGAAGGATATGGAGAGACAGACAAGTGGGAGGGGGAAAAGGGCAGAAACATTATAGTAGTTTCCAGCTGCTTCAGAACTCTTGGAAAGAGGTTTGGTATAAATTATATCAAGAAAATAGTTGCCTTCAATAGCTTTAGATACATTTTTTTCTGCCCATCCAGTTAATATGTCAAAATGTTCTGCTTTAAGCAAGAAGACAGAAAAGCTTTGCCACACCACAAAGGGGCATCTTAATCCCATCACTCCCTGGTCATCCTCCAAGAAAGGAGCATTATGTAAGCATCTGATTTGCATCAGGGGGGGCAGCCTTAATTTCAGAGAAAGCTGTTTGCAATTCAATAAGCTTCATGCACTATGCAGCCTTTTCTCTGATTCCTCACCCACCATGTGGTTGATCATGATCGTAACACTTTTTTTTCCCTTAATGTAGAACACCAAGGCAGTGCTGCAAAATCACTCTTGGTCTCTGAAAGTCAGAGGTTATATGAAGATTGAGAGAAATGAGCCTTCATATTTTATGACCTCTGACCTGGGTTAAGACAGTTTGCAAAAGGCACTAGGTTAGGTAGAAGAGAGGCTGAATTGATGGCCTAGAAATAAAGACTGGACAGTGTGAAAAGTGAGGGAGGGAGAAAAATAGAAAGATTGAAAGTGAGAGGAAGAGAGAGAAAGAGAGAGAAGACAGAGAAAAATGGAAGTTGCTTGGAAGACTGTATCACAGGGTAGGAAAGACATTTTGCAACCCTTGAAAAGGTCAAAAGTTCATATGAAATTCATCAAATGCTCTACTCATTTCCCTAATTCATTCCTCTTAGCTTTTTGAGTGTTCTGGTTATGCCACAGCATCTTACAAAACCTAAGATTTTCTTTCCATTTCCCACTTTGAATAGTTAAATAACAACCATCCTCTTTATTGTCTTTTAAATCTTAATTCTATTTTCAACAGAGCTGAGTTGTTAAACAGTTAATCATTTAGCGATATTTCCTGTTTTGCCTGAATTCTTGACAAAATCATTTGAGATAACCTGTGTCTTAATGTGATAGACATGGCTACGGGTCACTAACTTGGACTTTCCAAATGAGATGCCCATGGTCTTGGAAGCAATCTTAACACAGAGATAGCCCTGTGAATGTGATAAAAATGAGTTGAGATATTGCTCATATTGAGGGAGAATGAAGAAGCAGAAGCAGCAAAAATAATGACTGTCAATAACAAGGACCTCAGGAATAGGGTCCATGGATTTGGTAGCAACCACCAGAGAGTTTGGTACGTAACACTGCACAGAAAAGGTGCTCCATGTTATTGTTATTCATCCAAGACCATGAACTGATTGCCTGTAATGAAAACAAGAACAGAACAAGATTTCTAATCTCAAATTGTTTCAAGTCAAGCAGGGGTGACACAAAGAAACATGAGCATCTCGAACACATTATCCTTACATAACTTCTGTGTTCCTGATTTGTTCAAAATGGCATGCAATATTTTGAAGATACAAAGATTATTCTATGAAGTGAAGTTTCTCAACTTGACATTGACATTTTGAGCCAGATAATTTTCTCTGTGATGTAGGCTGTTCTCTTTATGTATTGTGGGATGATCAGTAGCATCCTTGACCTCTTATGTGCTAAATGCCAGTAGCAACCCACCCCCATTTGTAACAACTGAAAATATCCCTTGACATTGTCAAATGTTCCCTGGGGAGACAAATTGTCCTTAGTTGAGAAACACTGCCAGAGAGCATTCAGGGTTTTTTTTTTTTTTCCTTCTCAATTACTCTTTGGATGTTTTTCCATTTTATGTTGTATATATACTAAATGTGGCAAATTTATGGACTTCACCTGAAAATCATTCTATCCTTTCTCCATGGTAATGGGCGTACACGGCCACTCCATTAGAGACTACATATACCAGATTCCATTGGAGATTGATGTGCACTTGTGACAAAGCTTAGTAATGAACTTACTGGAGTAATGAGTGGTACTTCAAAAGCACTGCATTAAAATAAAGAGTGAATTCTTTTGTTATTTTTCCTTTGCATTTTACTGTGAGCTAGATCACAGAGATGACCTAGCTCCAGCAATACAAGAAAGGCAACATCCTGCAGGACAAGAAAACAAGAGGATGGAATAACTTGGTCAGTGACAATTTCCCTGAATTTCTTTGTCTTTGTGGAACAAAACAATGTCAATGCACATTAATACTTTGTACACATGCTCACACACATATGATCAATGTGCAACATTTTGGTCAGGCAAAACATTTATGAAGAGGGAATATATAAGTAGGTGCATGTACCAATGAGAATACAGGTATAAAAAGCTATAGGACCTTAATTAATGGTGTAATTAAGTCTGCCAATGTGGCTTCTGGGCCTTAAATGATGAATAAGAGTTTGTCAGAAGGATTAATGAACCAGTAAACGACTGTTCTCTAGTTTTACAACTTGAAAGGCTCTCTCAAGAAAGAGCTAGTGGTAGCTCTACAGAAAACAGCAGTGATCAGCCACATCACTGATGGATATTCTCTTTTAGTCAGATCACTTAGCTGCACTCCCACGTCACACCAGGAAGACCACCAGACTTCTAGAAGTGATAAGTGCTTTAGCACAGACAACTGACTCACCTGTACACTGTATGTTTTGATTAAAAGAACTCTAGGTTGTTGTTGTTTTTTTTTCTGCATATAGAGTCTGTGAAAAAATACTTGAACAGAATTTGATGGTGCTTTTAATGATTCATCTAACTGTTCTTCCTCTATTTTCTAATGATTGCAATTATATAGCACATGGATTGCCCTCTCCTCTGAATTGAATGCTGCCTTCTAAAACTGCCAATCAGGAAACAAAGTTACAGTTGATTATATACTTATGAAAAAGGACATGATGATTCCGTTTTCTTAAGTTAAACTTACACTGTCTCATGAAATCAGTATGCAAGATGTCAGCTTATTTGCATTATTGAAAAAAATAACTATCTGAAAAAGCAACTGAATTGTCCTAACATTACTCTCTTTTTTGGGGGAAATTTTTATTCCCTTTATGAGAAAAGGCCGTACCACGTTTTAAAAAATTTTATTGGAATATAATTGATTTAAAATGTTGTATTAGTTTCAGAGGTACAGCAAAGTGGATCTGTTATACATACACATATATCCACTTTTTAAAGAATTCTTTTCTCATATAGGTCATTGCAGAATATTGAATAGAGTTCCCTATGCTATACAATAGGTCTTTATTAGTTATCTATTTTATATGTAGTAGTGATTTTATATCAATTCCAATTGTCTGTCACAATTGTTCAGTTGCCCAGTCGTCTCCAATTTTATGACCCCATGGACAGCAGCACTCTAGGTCTCTGTGTCCCTCACCATTTCCTGAAGTTTGCCCAAGTTCATATTCATTGCATCGGTGATGCTGTCCAGCCATCTCATCCTCTGATGCCCTCTTCTCCTAGTGCTGTCAATCTTATCCAGCATCAGAGACTTTTTCAATGAGCTGGCTGTTCACATGAGATGACCAAAATACTGGAACTTCAGCTGTCACAATTACATCTCACTATAAATGAATTCCAACATTCTTTATGCTAAATTAGTGAAATTTCTGACAAAGCCTTACCATGCTTACCTTTTACCAGATTTTTCAAATATAATTATGTTTTCCCAGTGAGCTGTACTCTAAACTCCCCTTGTACCTGACCTTATATAAAATCCTGATGAATCTGGATATCAACTTTTCTTATTTATTTGTTTCTTTATTTTACTATTTTACACTACTGGGTCTCTTTTTAAAAAAAATTGTGAGAAGTTTGATTGCCCCTCTCTTTAAAAACATTATTCTCTGTCCTTTTCTCTTGTTCAATAGTTGCAAAGATACTCTTCATTTAATCTTCTCTTCTAGCAGCAATTCAATACTGTTCATTTTTTCTTTTCAAGAGACTATGAACTTCTGTTGAATTCACATTTAACTCTTTCATGGATATTGTAATGAAGCATTTGCACTCCAGAGAGTTTAATTGTAAAAATATATCTAAATTCTTTAAAAATAAATTTAATTTAAAAATCTGCCAAAATAGCCCATAAGCCCTAATAATGCAATTTTGATGCTAACTATCCAAATCTAGCACAGAATTCTCAGATTAAAGAAACAGTTCTCACGAAACTCCCCTTATGTCAGATATCAGCCAAGTTTAGGGGTACCCAGGCCCTCTTCCCTGGTGGCTCAGACGGTAAAGCATTTGCCTACAATGCAGGAGACCTGGGTTCAATCCCTGGGTCGGGAAGATCTCCTGGAGAAGGAAACGACAACCCACTCCAGTATTCCTGCCTGGAAAATCCCATGGACAGAGGAACCTGGTTAGGCTACAGTCCGTGGTGTTGTAAAGAGTTGGACATGACCAAGCAACTTCACTCACTCACTCAGGCCCTCTTGTACTTCTGATCTACTGGCTACCAATTTGGAGATTTCCACTAACACCTCAGATTCAGTAATTCATTGAAATAATTCACAGAACTTAGGAAAATGCTATGTATTTTTACACATGATTACACTTTTATTATAGCAAATGCACACAAATCTGCACCAGCCAAAGAGAGAGACACATAAGGTGAAGCCTGAGAAGGTCTCACATTGTGAAGCTTCTGCACTGAAAGTGGAAAGCAAAGTGGTGATAAAGGTATAGATTGTTTATCTTCATGATCGCACGGCTGACTGGGAGCTCCAGCTTACTGTTGCTGCCCAGCCATGTGAAAGAATATTGTACCGCACATGGCTAGCCTAAGATCAAAATTCAAAGTACAATTTCTATGGGATGTGTATTGCTTTCAAACTACAGTAAAATTGAAAAATCTAAGTTGAACCACCATAAGTCAGGGAGTTGAACATTTGAATATTAGACCTTGAAGGTATTTCAGATATTCTCTACTCCTATGTTACTTTTCTTTGGAAACAAACAGGTTAAGAGAATTAAGTGCTTTTCCCAAGGTAGAAAAGAAAATTAACTCTCAAATGGGAATGAAAATTCAAATGTCCCAGCTTTTCCCATCATGCACCTTGAGTATTCCTTCGGAGCCTGCCCCAACTCATCATTTAGGGCCCACCCCCTGGAGGTTCTCCAGCCTGCCCTCTTCCTTTCTCCATCCCTTGGGAGCCTTCATGACATTAAACTCTCTTCTTTCCCAGCTGTTCCCCTCTACCTCTCCCTCCTCATCACTGAAACTCCAGTGGGGCAAAAACTGAGCTGCAAATTCTCTTCCTTACACATTCAGATCTCTGTGAATGGCAGAAATGTGCTAATAATTCATTTTTGGCTCTTCTGGATATCATGATAGCTTAATTCTGTTTCTTAAAATTAACCTTCTCCATTGGTATGAATGAAGGGGATTTCAGAAAGGAGACATTTGGCTATTCTGTGTACATGGGTAGATTTTTCTGCCACAGAGGGCAGAATCTGAACAAATACAAAGAAACTCTCCTTTGCAGATCAAAAAGAATCAGAATAACAGAAGTGCCTGCTGACTGACCCTCTTACGGTGTATCTCCTATCCTCCTCCCAGGATAACCTTTCTAAAATGCAAACCTTCCCTGAAACACAGGGCTGACAATGTGTCAGTGCTCTCCACAGCCTTTAGTCCCCTTAGTCAGGTAATGGCTTCCTTCGTCTGGCTTCAGCCTATCTTTCAGTCTAATTTCCAGCCTTTCAGCCAGTATCCTATTGTACCTCACCCACCATATGATGCTATTCCATTCCTTCCACATGCTGTTCCCTCTGGCAGAAATGCACTCCTGCTAATCCTTCTGGGCCTCTTTAATGCATATGGGTAAATCCTTGAAAAACCAGCCTTAAAATGAGCTTTCTTTGAATATTTAATACTCAGATTTTATTAAAGTGCCCCTGTTCTAGTCTCTTTTAACAATCTTTAGAAAGCCCCGAGTTAGCACTTTTCATGCAGTAATCTTTATAATGAGTAATCTGTCTTTCTCTCAAATGGATTATGAATTCCCAAAAGGCAAGGACTGTGTGTGCTTGATTTTGTATCCTCAGAATGTGGCATCTAGCATGAGCTAAATTAAGGTTTGATGAATGAATGAATACATGAATGAACAATATATACCATTGTAATCCCTATCCACCTTTAGCTCTCCTAGAGCACGTTGGAAAAGGTTTCTAAAATGTGAAATAATACCCACATCAGGTTTTGGAAGAATCAGTATCTTCACTAAAATTGTGTGTATGTGTGTGTATATAAACTCTCTCTCCCTTCCCCTCATCTTTGATTTAAATTCCTCAGTGTTCACAGGATGCTATTTCAAAATTACATTTCACATCATGAATTTTTTTTCCAAGAGAATATGTTATGATCTTTGTTTCCAATATAAATTGTAGCATTTCAGGGCTGTGGTGAAAGGTAAATGTTAGAAATCTTTATTCTTTGCAGTGCTAAATATTTCAAAAAAATTGAAAGAACGATATCCCCAGCTGCATCCACAATTGCCACAGCCACTATTATATTTTGACAAAACACACATGGAATTTGGCAGTGTCTTTTACAAATATCACAAGATTATTTTTCCCGACTTAGAGGCCAGTGTTCTCTCCTGGCTTCTGCTGTCAAGGCATTGCCTTCTACCCATAACCCATTTCATAATTTACTCAATCTCATACAATTCACAGAGTGCATAAACAAAAGTCAAAGTTCATAACACTGTAAATTCTCCAAAATCAAAGACAAGCATCTATTGACAAAACTGTGGGACAGCTTACAGGTCGCTTATGTCCTAAAATTCACCGTTGTTACTTAGTCCTCACTTTCACAATTATAGAGCTCTTTGCTTGGAATTTTATTTAAAAGAATATAAATAATGGATGAGTTAGTTGAAATGAGTAAGTTATTATGTAATATCTAGCTCTTCCAAAAATGACATTTCAAAGGCAAGAGCTTATACTCAGAATTTTTCATGGCATAAAATATTTCTACATGTGCATGGATTGATTTTTAAAGTATAGATCATAAAACTTGACATTTAATAGTACAGCAGAATGCAATTATTTGTATCCACTATTCCCATTTTGCTTACCAGATATTGGCATCAAAAATGATTAATGATTTTTAAATTGTTTGTCTTTAGATTGATATTTATACTGTTTTTTGAAAGTTTAGGCTTCTGTTTTTGTATACACATGTGTATGTTCTCTGATTTTGCTTCTCTAGCAGACTTCTGGGGCTCCTATAATGATGCTGACAAGATTTGCTTGGGCTCTTGTAAAATTAGCAGAATGGGAAAAATAAAGTAAGATGCAAATAAGTTGCATGAAACATTCCATGGCATAAATGAGAGCTGAGAAAGAGTGCTAGTTTCCCTCAGGTAGTCTATGGATCTAAGAACTATTCTATTTTCCTTGATTAATTAAGCAGAATTGAACCTTTTGGGGGTGGGGGGGTTGAGGGGAGGGAAGCAGGCTAAAAGCAGACTCAGTACTACAATTTTTAGATAGTTAAAATATTAAGCAACAATAAATTAAATACAAATATTNCTCCTCTTCTTTTTTTTTTTCTTTAATTAATAAAGAAGTTTTTATCTTGTGGGGGGTGGGGGGGTTGAGGGGAGGGAAGCAGGCTAAAAGCAGACTCAGTACTACAATTTTTAGATAGTTAAAATATTAAGCAACAATAAATTAAATACAAATATTAAAACAACAATAAAAATATTTTCTCTGTTAAAATTAAGATCTCAAATTTTAAAACAGTGTATCTAATAGTCTTTTGGCTTAAATATATGTACAAGCATGATAGCTAAGTGGTAAATGTATCATGCTTATGTAGAGTATCCTTATCTTGGGAAAAGTTACCAAAGCAAAATAGTATATATTTATAAATTTATATTCTGTTTTTCTGTATGGCCTAAAAAAAAAAAATACAGTTTGCAAGGTGATTTCAAAGCTCACTATGAAAATTTGTAAATTTTAATTACAACCCTGACCCCTTACGCTTGGGACTCATCTCTATAAATGGCTGGGGATTCATCATTTTCTATTAAATTCATTTTTTCTTGATAACTAAATCATTACTATTTACATAGTCTATTTGAACAATCAAGTAATATAAGACCAAGTATGACAGCAATTTATTATTAACATTACTGTTATTTTGCTGGAGGTATTGCATTCTTATTTTTTTCCTCATTAGGTCTTTTTGTTTTCTTGCGTTCTTTAAACTCTACTCTGACAACTGAGTTGAATTAAAGGAAGGGAAGAGAATGTGTTCAAAGGATACTTGAACAAAGTCTTTTCCTGTGTATGTTTATTCCTAAAAGGCATTTAGAACAGGGGTTGGCTAATTTGCAGAAATTTCAATAGCTTAATTCAAATATCTTATTGATCCTGAGGGTGGACTCAAAAAAGGTTATACATGGCAATAAGCACTAAAACAAGCTCTGTGGTTTACTGTTGGTAGAGTTTTTTGGTAAAAAAGTCTCCTCTTCCTGTGAATGTTCTGACGTAAAAGGTCACAGAGCACAGTGAGACTGTAGAGGTCAGTGAGGTTAGGAACACTGAGTTCCGCCTGTGATTTCCTGTGTGGTCTCCAGCAAAGATACTTAATCTCGCAGGGCTTCCACCGTTCCATGTATGGAAGAGAAATAATAACACTTAACTATTTCTTAGTGCATTACTGTAATTAATTCTTCTGAAATGCTTTGAAATAAGCATCAAAGGGATTCACTTTTGTGCTTCAGCTTTAATTTTATTTGTCTGTGAGGGAGAACACAATTTGCATGAAAGGAAAAAAATTCTTGATAATAAACATGCTAAAATTTTATTCATTATATTAAGTTCATTCTACATGATTTTATTAAGATGATTACAGAACCTGAAAAGTTCTTTTCTGTTCTTTGTGAGCATCCACAGAGATGGAGTCCTCCTTTCGGGAAGCAACAACTACCCCAAACTAAGCTTTTGGGCATTACACACACAAGATTATATAATGATGTATCTTTTGGAAGTTTTCAGGCAAAAGGACTTTTCTGCTATCACCAAGGGTTAAAAAGATTATTCAATTGACTAAAATGGGTTTGTCAGTTAAGGTTTTTGTAATGCAGAATAACAACAACAACAACAACAACAAAAACCCATACTGGCTACAACAATGGAGAACATGCACTGGCTTTTTCAATGGCAAAGATCAGACATGATAGACAGTAGTAATCACTTTTCACCAGGTTATGCTATAGAAAGAATTCCAAAATCCCAGTAGTTTGTTGTAAATGTTTCTCTGAAGGAAGCTAGTGCTCTACAAAATTCTACTTTACCTTCATAAGCAGGCTGATGGAGCAACCCCCCACCTAGGATATCTCATGGAATAATACAAAGAAATGGTGGAACTATCTATTGGTTTCTAAAGCTTCTTCTCAAAAATCACATGCTCTTTTCAACTCATAGAGAAGACTGCATGGTAATAACTGATGTCAAGGCAGTGGTAAGTATAGTTCTTAGAGGGATAGGCAATGAATACTCTGAAATACTAATGCTACCTGCCACTTGGAATACAGGTCAGATACAGTTTAATCAGGGGCCAACTCCATTTCCCTGAGTCACTACCTTCCCTCATTTACTACCTCATAGTAGTAAACTGATGATCACTCTATGTCCCATGTCCAGAAATTATCCATCAAAACAAGAGAATGTCTCTTTTTCTAATCATCATAAAAAAAGTTTGGAGTTTCATTTTCATTGGGCCTACTTGAGTCACATGCTCAACTCAGAAGACATCACTGTGGCCAGGAGAGGCCAAATATTGATTGAGACCTAGGGTCATGATGAGCTCTTGACTAACCCTAACCCTTAGACTAACAGACTGCTCCCTGAATCAGAGTTTAATGTTGAGCCTATTTAAACCAGTGTGGCAGGGGCAGAAGAAATGCAAGGAGCCAGCCCTAGATCTACAGCTCCCAATTCATCTCTTTACTGGCTAACCTTCATGTCACTCCTTCACAAAGTTCCATTTCCCTTTCTGCCCTTGAATTCTGTGATACAACCCCATATATAGTACTATTATAACAGCGTAAGTTTAGTTTGAAAAGAATTTCTGTTGCTTGCATCTCAAAATGTTTTACATGGTAAAAAAAAAAAGAAATATTCACAAGAAGTTGTTACATAAAAGAGGATTCAATAAAACTTTTTATAGAATTAACTTTGGTTTTGAATCCAAATCTTTCATTTCCTAACTATGAGACTTTAAATAAGTTATTAAATTTGCTAGGCATATTGTCCCATCTTTAAAAAGAGAATAATAGATGTATAAGTCTTTGGGCAAAACTTCAGTGAACTCAGGTACATGTGTAAAGGTCTTGCCTAGTGTAGATCAATGACTAATTAATGTGAGTTGTTTTATAAAGTGTTATAAGAATTTAGAGGTGGTAAAGAGCATAGCTTGAAGGATTAGAAAATCTCTGTGGGGCTTGTGGCATTTAAGCTGNCATAATTTACTCAATCTCATACAATTCACAGAGTGCATAAACAAAAGTCAAAGTTCATAACACTGTAAATTCTCCAAAATCAAAGACAAGCATCTATTGACAAAACTGTGGGACAGCTTACAGGTCGCTTATGTCCTAAAATTCACCGTTGTTACTTAGTCCTCACTTTCACAATTATAGAGCTCTTTGCTTGGAATTTTATTTAAAAGAATATAAATAATGGATGAGTTAGTTGAAATGAGTAAGTTATTATGTAATATCTAGCTCTTCCAAAAATGACATTTCAAAGGCAAGAGCTTATACTCAGAATTTTTCATGGCATAAAATATTTCTACATGTGCATGGATTGATTTTTAAAGTATAGATCATAAAACTTGACATTTAATAGTACAGCAGAATGCAATTATTTGTATCCACTATTCCCATTTTGCTTACCAGATATTGGCATCAAAAATGATTAATGATTTTTAAATTGTTTGTCTTTAGATTGATATTTATACTGTTTTTTGAAAGTTTAGGCTTCTGTTTTTGTATACACATGTGTATGTTCTCTGATTTTGCTTCTCTAGCAGACTTCTGGGGCTCCTATAATGATGCTGACAAGATTTGCTTGGGCTCTTGTAAAATTAGCAGAATGGGAAAAATAAAGTAAGATGCAAATAAGTTGCATGAAACATTCCATGGCATAAATGAGAGCTGAGAAAGAGTGCTAGTTTCCCTCAGGTAGTCTACGGATCTAAGAACTATTCTATTTTCCTTGATTAATTAAGCAGAATTGAACCTTTTGGGGGTGGGGGGGTTGAGGGGAGGGAAGCAGGCTAAAAGCAGACTCAGTACTACAATTTTTAGATAGTTAAAATATTAAGCAACAATAAATTAAATACAAATATTAAAACAACAATAAAAATATTTTCTCTGTTAAAATTAAGATCTCAAATTTTAAAACAGTGTATCTAATAGTCTTTTGGCTTAAATATATGTACAAGCATGATAGCTAAGTGGTAAATGTATCATGCTTATGTAGAGTATCCTTATCTTGGGAAAAGTTACCAAAGCAAAATAGTATATATTTATAAATTTATATTCTGTTTTTCTGTATGGCCTAAAAAAAAAAAATACAGTTTGCAAGGTGATTTCAAAGCTCACTATGAAAATTTGTAAATTTTAATTACAACCCTGACCCCTTACGCTTGGGACTCATCTCTATAAATGGCTGGGGATTCATCATTTTCTATTAAATTCATTTTTTCTTGATAACTAAATCATTACTATTTACATAGTCTATTTGAACAATCAAGTAATATAACACCAAGCATGACAGCAATTTATTATTAACATTACTGTTATTTTGCTGGAAGTAATGCATTCTTATTTTTTTCCTCATTAGGTCTTTTTGTTTTCTTGCGTTCTTTAAACTCTACTCTGACAACTGAGTTGAATTAAAGGAAGGGAAGAGAATGTGTTCAAAGGATACTTGAACAAAGTCTTTTCCTGTGTATGTTTATTCCTAAAAGGCATTTAGAACAGGGGTTGGCTAATTTGCAGAAATTTCAATAGCTTAATTCAAATATCTTATTGATCCTGAGGGTGGACTCAAAAAAGGTTATACATGGCAATAAGCACTAAAACAAGCTCTGTGGTTTACTGTTGGTAGAGTGTTTTGGTAAAAAAGTCTCCTCTTCCTGTGAATGTTCTGACGTAAAAGGTCACAGAGCACAGTGAGACTGTAGAGGTCAGTGAGGTTAGGAACACTGAGTTCCGCCTGTGATTTCCTGTGTGGTCTCCAGCAAAGATACTTAATCTCGCAGGGCTTCCACCGTTCCATGTATGGAAGAGAAATAATAACACTTAACTATTTCTTAGTGCATTACTGTAATTAATTCTTCTGAAATGCTTTGAAATAAGCATCAAAGGGATTCACTTTTGTGCTTCAGCTTTAATTTTATTTGTCTGTGAGGGAGAACACAATTTGCATGAAAGGAAAAAAATTCTTGATAATAAACATGCTAAAATTTTATTCATTATATTAAGTTCATTCTACATGATTTTATTAAGATGATTACAGAACCTGAAAAGTTCTTTTCTGTTCTTTGTGAGCATCCACAGAGATGGAGTCCTCCTTTCGGGAAGCAACAACTACCCCAAACTAAGCTTTTGGGCATTACACACACAAGATTATATAATGATGTATCTTTTGGAAGTTTTCAGGCAAAAGGACTTTTCTGCTATCACCAAGGGTTAAAAAGATTATTCAATTGACTAAAATGGGTTTGTCAGTTAAGGTTTTTGTAATGCAGAATAACAACAACAACAACAACAACAAAAACCCATACTGGCTACAACAATGGAGAACATGCACTGGCTTTTTCAATGGCAAAGATCAGACATGATAGACAGTAGTAATCACTTTTCACCAGGTTATGCTATAGAAAGAATTCCAAAATCCCAGTAGTTTGTTGTAAATGTTTCTCTGAAGGAAGCTAGTGCTCTACAAAATTCTACTTTACATTCATAAGCAGGCTGATGGAGCAACCCCCCACCTAGGATATCTCATGGAATAATACAAAGAAATGGTGGAACTATCTATTGGTTTCTAAAGCTTCTTCTCAAAAATCACATGCTCTTTTCAACTCATAGAGAAGACTGCATGGTAATAACTGATGTCAAGGCAGTGGTAAGTATAGTTCTTAGAGGGATAGGCAATGAATACTCTGAAATACTAATGCTACCTGCCACTTGGAATACAGGTCAGATACAGTTTAATCAGGGGCCAACTCCATTTCCCTGAGTCACTACCTTCCCTCATTTACTACCTCATAGTAGTAAACTGATGATCACTCTATGTCCCATGTCCAGAAATTATCCATCAAAACAAGAGAATGTCTCTTTTTCTAATCATCATAAAAAAAGTTTGGAGTTTCATTTTCATTGGGCCTATTTGAGTCACATGCTCAACTCAGAAGACATCACTGTGGCCAGGAGAGGCCAAATATTGATTGAGACCTAGGGTCATGATGAGCTCTTGACTAACCCTAACCCTTAGACTAACAGACTGCTCCCTGAATCAGAGTTTAATGTTGAGCCTATTTAAACCAGTGTGGCAGGGGCAGAAGAAATGCAAGGAGCCAACCCTAGATCTACAGCTCCCAATTCATCTCTTTACTGGCTAATCTTCATGTCACTCCTTCACAAAGTTCCATTGCCCTTTCTGCCCTTGAATTCTGTGATACAACCCCATATATAGTACTATTATAACAGCGTAAGTTTAGTTTGAAAAGAATTTCTGTTGCTTGCATCTCAAAATGTTTTACATGGTAAAAAAAAAAAGAAATATTCACAAGAAGTTGTTACATAAAAGAGGATTCAATAAAACTTTTTATAGAATTAACTTTGGTTTTGAATCCAAATCTTTCATTTCCTAACTATGAGACTTTAAATAAGTTATTAAATTTGCTAGGCATATTGTCCCATCTTTAAAAAGAGAATAATAGATGTATAAGTCTTTGGGCAAAACTTCAGTGAACTCAGGTACATGTGTAAAGGTCTTGCCTAGTGTAGATCAATGACTAATTAATGTGAGTTGTTTTATAAAGTGTTATAAGAATTTAGAGGTGGTAGAGAGCGTAGCTTGAAGGATTAGAAAATCTCTGTGGGGCTTGTGGCATTTAAGCTGGATTTTAACATCTGTCTAGAATTTCCACATGAGAAATCTTGAGAAGATAATTGATAAACTTCCAAGGCCCACTGACTTGTGTCCAGCAAAGATGCAGAGGCAGGATATACAAAGTGTGCTCAGAAAATGAGAAATAGGCAAGTAAATTTCTCATTCAAAACTCACTCCTTCATTCACCTCTGTTTCCATTGCCAAACCTGAAACAGTCTTTTTGCCTATTTCAGCCAGGTTTTACACTTGTGATCAGATTCAGCTCCAGCATTCTCCTCCAGTGGGATTTCCTGCCTTTGTGTTCCCACTATTCATAAATGGTTGCTTATTCAAGCGAGGCATTTTCAATATTTTTATACATACTTTCATGCTGTTATTCATCTTACTTTTACATAAACATTTCATAATTTCTAACATACTCCAGGCATAAATAAATATATACCTTTATTTAAAATGTGCATAATTATACTTTCTGCTGACCTCAGGGGGGGAAAAACAAAACTTTCCAAATGGAAGTAATTTTATCCCCAAATGAGCAATTAATAATGTATATTATGTACATTACATAGAATAGTCCTCATTTAGAGAATGACACAAAATTCATTTTTTTCCTAATTAAATTGTGCTTTGTTCAAAAGTGTGTGCATTATTTATTGCTGGGCCTGATTTCAAGCAGGAAAAGATTAAATACTCTCAGTACCGCAGAACTAGTTTTGGTTTTCTTTACTAGGTTCTGTTCTTACACTTAATATGAGCTGAAAACATTAGGGAGCTACCTAATGTTTCCACAGGCTCCTTCATCATCAAAATATCAAAATTCAATGCTTCTGANGTGCATTACTGTAATTAATTCTTCTGAAATGCTTTGAAATAAGCATCAAAGGGATTCACTTTTGTGCTTCAGCTTTAATTTTATTTGTCTGTGAGGGAGAACACAATTTGCATGAAAGGAAAAAAATTCTTGATAATAAACATGCTAAAATTTTATTCATTATATTAAGTTCATTCTACATGATTTTATTAAGATGATTACAGAACCTGAAAAGTTCTTTTCTGTTCTTTGTGAGCATCCACAGAGATGGAGTCCTCCTTTCGGGAAGCAACAACTACCCCAAACTAAGCTTTTGGGCATTACACACACAAGATTATATAATGATGTATCTTTTGGAAGTTTTCAGGCAAAAGGACTTTTCTGCTATCACCAAGGGTTAAAAAGATTATTCAATTGACTAAAATGGGTTTGTCAGTTAAGGTTTTTGTAATGCAGAATAACAACAACAACAACAACAACAAAAACCCATACTGGCTACAACAATGGAGAACATGCACTGGCTTTTTCAATGGCAAAGATCAGACATGATAGACAGTAGTAATCACTTTTCACCAGGTTATGCTATAGAAAGAATTCCAAAATCCCAGTAGTTTGTTGTAAATGTTTCTCTGAAGGAAGCTAGTGCTCTACAAAATTCTACTTTACATTCATAAGCAGGCTGATGGAGCAACCCCCCACCTAGGATATCTCATGGAATAATACAAAGAAATGGTGGAACTATCTATTGGTTTCTAAAGCTTCTTCTCAAAAATCACATGCTCTTTTCAACTCATAGAGAAGACTGCATGGTAATAACTGATGTCAAGGCAGTGGTAAGTATAGTTCTTAGAGGGATAGGCAATGAATACTCTGAAATACTAATGCTACCTGCCACTTGGAATACAGGTCAGATACAGTTTAATCAGGGGCCAACTCCATTTCCCTGAGTCACTACCTTCCCTCATTTACTACCTCATAGTAGTAAACTGATGATCACTCTATGTCCCATGTCCAGAAATTATCCATCAAAACAAGAGAATGTCTCTTTTTCTAATCATCATAAAAAAAGTTTGGAGTTTCATTTTCATTGGGCCTATTTGAGTCACATGCTCAACTCAGAAGACATCACTGTGGCCAGGAGAGGCCAAATATTGATTGAGACCTAGGGTCATGATGAGCTCTTGACTAACCCTAACCCTTAGACTAACAGACTGCTCCCTGAATCAGAGTTTAATGTTGAGCCTATTTAAACCAGTGTGGCAGGGGCAGAAGAAATGCAAGGAGCCAACCCTAGATCTACAGCTCCCAATTCATCTCTTTACTGGCTAATCTTCATGTCACTCCTTCACAAAGTTCCATTGCCCTTTCTGCCCTTGAATTCTGTGATACAACCCCATATATAGTACTATTATAACAGCGTAAGTTTAGTTTGAAAAGAATTTCTGTTGCTTGCATCTCAAAATGTTTTACATGGTAAAAAAAAAAAGAAATATTCACAAGAAGTTGTTACATAAAAGAGGATTCAATAAAACTTTTTATAGAATTAACTTTGGTTTTGAATCCAAATCTTTCATTTCCTAACTATGAGACTTTAAATAAGTTATTAAATTTGCTAGGCATATTGTCCCATCTTTAAAAAGAGAATAATAGATGTATAAGTCTTTGGGCAAAACTTCAGTGAACTCAGGTACATGTGTAAAGGTCTTGCCTAGTGTAGATCAATGACTAATTAATGTGAGTTGTTTTATAAAGTGTTATAAGAATTTAGAGGTGGTAGAGAGCGTAGCTTGAAGGATTAGAAAATCTCTGTGGGGCTTGTGGCATTTAAGCTGGATTTTAACATCTGTCTAGAATTTCCACATGAGAAATCTTGAGAAGATAATTGATAAACTTCCAAGGCCCACTGACTTGTGTCCAGCAAAGATGCAGAGGCAGGATATACAAAGTGTGCTCAGAAAATGAGAAATAGGCAAGTAAATTTCTCATTCAAAACTCACTCCTTCATTCACCTCTGTTTCCATTGCCAAACCTGAAACAGTCTTTTTGCCTATTTCAGCCAGGTTTTACACTTGTGATCAGATTCAGCTCCAGCATTCTCCTCCAGTGGGATTTCCTGCCTTTGTGTTCCCACTATTCATAAATGGTTGCTTATTCAAGCGAGGCATTTTCAATATTTTTATACATACTTTCATGCTGCTATTCATCTTACTTTTACATAAACATTTCATAATTTCTAACATACTCCAGGCATAAATAAATATATACCTTTATTTAAAATGTGCATAATTATACTTTCTGCTGACCTCAGGGGGGGAAAAACAAAACTTTCCAAATGGAAGTAATTTTATCCCCAAATGAGCAATTAATAATGTATATTATGTACATTACATAGAATAGTCCTCATTTAGAGAATGACACAAAATTCATTTTTTTCCTAATTAAATTGTGCTTTGTTCAAAAGTGTGTGCATTATTTATTGCTGGGCCTGATTTCAAGCAGGAAAAGATTAAATACTCTCAGTACCGCAGAACTAGTTTTGGTTTTCTTTACTAGGTTCTGTTCTTACACTTAATATGAGCTGAAAACATTAGGGAGCTACCTAATGTTTCCACAGGCTCCTTCATCATCAAAATATCAAAATTCAATGCTTCTGAACTCCCCAATATAGAATATGTCATTTCAGTTGCCTGTTCTCAGAGTCTCCTTTTTTCTGACCTTTATAATAATTTTTTTATTTTTCTATTTGAAATATTGAAATAGTTTTCTGATGGCTTGATAGTGATCTGAGAGGCTTTGAACAGTGAATAAAATATGTTGAGCTTCTAATGAGAAAAACTGGGTCATAATTTTTTAAAATAGGCATGATAATGACACATAAAAATAAGGGCAAATAGAGGCAAAGCAAATGAAAGACGTAAATTTCTTTCATTAAAAATATTGCATCTGACATTCTTAAGTTGGATTTTGTTGTCACTGTTCTTAGTTTGTGTGTTTGTGTGCTTACTGCCACTTTTTAACCACCATTATCACTGCAGATGGTGACTGCAGCCATGAAATTAAAAGACACTTACTCCTTGGAAGCAAAGTTATGACCAACCTAGATAGCATATTCAAAAGCAGAGACGTTACTTTGCCAACTAAGGTTCGCCTGGTCAAGGCTGTGGTTTTTCCTGTGGTCATGTATGGATGTGAGAGTTGGACTGTGAAGAAAGCTGAGTGCCAAAGAGTTGATGCTTTTGAACTGTGGTGTTGGAGAAGACTCTTGAGAGTCCCTTGGACTGCAAGGAGATCCATCCAGTCCATTCTAAGGGAGAACAGTCCTGGGTGTTCTTTGGAAGGAATGATGCTAAAGCTGAAAGTCCAGTACTTTGGCCACCTCATGAGAAGAGTTGACTCATTGGAAAAGACTCTGATGCTGGGAGGGATTGGGGGCAAGAGGAGAAGGGGATGACAGAGGATGAGATGGCTGGATGGCATCACTGACTCGATGGACATGAGTTTGAGTGAACTCGGGGAGTTGATGAACAGGGAGGCCTGGTGTGCTGCGATTCATGGGGTCGCAAAGAGTCGGACACGACTGAGAAACTGAATTGAACTGAACTGAAATGAACTGAAGTATCATTTTGTTACAATTGCTACACCAGTCAGTGGAGAACAAAGAGAATTTCTGGTCCAATTCTAGTAAAATTGAGAGGAGGATTTAGAAAGGCAGTCCCCAGAGGGAGGGGTATATTTAAGTCTCATCTTTACATAGATGAATACTTCAAACATCCTTGTGTCCTGATTAAAAAAAAAAAAAAAATTCCTGGACTTATTTTATGCCAAGGAATATCCATTTTTTGTCCTCAGAGTATGACAATTTTGAATAAAAATCAAAGGTTTTTAATCAGACTACTTAGTTCCACTATACCAATCTGATATAAAATAATGTCCAGAGACCATTTAAATCCAAATAAACAACAAGTTCAGGCCACCTGCCCAGTCTTGGAAAAGTCTGTTTTGCATTGCAATGACCTCAAGGTTAATCGGTTTTAATCTGTTTGAATCCCATCACTCGGAATCACGAAAAACAGAATATCAAAATGAACGGATGTGAAGAAAACTTTTCGTACTGGGCATGCTGAATGATCTTTGACTATATAAAGAAATGGAAGACCACAGATTTATGGCATTTTATTTGTTTAGCTTAAAACTGGAATGGGAGAGGGTGATAACAATGTTTGGTTCCAAATACAAATTTCAATCCCCTCCCAAGAAATAGCTGAAAAAATAAGTAATCATATACAATAAGTTAATTTATATTTTTACTTAACAAACTAAAAGTAATTAAAATATCTACAGGAATCCCACAATGATACGGGCTTAGGAGAAAAGTATTTTTTAATAAAGCCTTGTAAAATCAATAAAGGAACTCAAAGATTTATGTATAAAAAATATTTTCTTGTCTTAGAGTCCTTTGTTCCTCCACAGAATATTGTCGTTATTGTTGTTGTTCCACTAAGTGGCTGAGAATACACAGAATCCTCCCTGCCTGCCAGTTTTTCACCTCACCTGGAGCTCTTCTGAACTCTTTTGAGGACAATATGGGGTAGCAGGTAAATAATTGCTTTGTGAATAGTCGTAGGCTAGGATTATGTCACTTGTTTTGCTTCATGGTATGTAGGTCACTGCTAGGTATTTCCTGAAAGCCATCTTGAAGCAAGTTCTCTTTATACCCATGATTTTGCCTCCAGACAGCTCTTGTGACAATTTTAAGAATTTCAGTTTTACTGTCAAGTAAATATCCCCTTAAGCACATAATTATTTCAGTAGTCATTTGTTTGCATTTGTTTGCACCTTTTTTTCCTTATTGAATTGGTCAGTTTTGCAAATACTGTCCTAGATGTAGCTACACCATAGTTTTGAATATAGGTAAAAGTAAATTCTTTGGTTGGATGTCCAGAAACCTTATTGTGGATGTCTAACACTTAATTGTCAGCAGCATTGAAAACTCATTTCATGGGGGAAGCTCCCATTATAGCAACCTCTCCACTCCTGTTTTGTGAGGGGTTGCTTAGGAGAATCATTTCTTGGACATCCTCTGGTGCATGTTTTTCCCTTTCAACAGGTTACCTTTTTCCCTGGAACTCATCCAAACTCTTTTCACCCACTCACAGTAATACTATGCATCCCCTCCACCCCACTGTCTGGCATTTCACTACTCAGAGAAAGCTTAATGCCATCTGCAAACTGGGATTCAATTTAGAGAAGTTGAGAAAATGTGAAATATAATTGATCTTAGGATATTTCCCGCAGAACCAAGCTCTTAACCATTTTATATCTATTTGAATAAATGCTGTGGAAAACCAAATTAATACAGCTTTTGTGTTTGCTTTTTTTTTCACATTACAGCATCAAGCTTTATGCATTTTGAATTGCTTAGTTTTTCAAAATAATTTCAGTGCATTTAATTCTTTCCTTCCATATGTTAAAGACTTATTATGAGCTAGGAACAATGTTAAATGTTCTATTTTAACCCTACAACAACCACAGAGGTAACTATTATTAACTATATTTTACTATTGAGGAAGTAGCTTAGAAATACTCTTGTTTCTTCCCCTGGTACACAAAGCTAATAAAAGAGATACAACAGCAATATAAATCAATTGCCTGAATATTTATCATTACAAATTAGCATGACTGTAAGTACATTTTAAAATTAGTTCATCTAAAGTAATCTTTTCAAATGTTTTAGCAGTGAAATATTAAAAAAAATAAATCTAATGCAAAAGAGACTGCATTTTCTCATGTAATATTTATTCTTCTTTTGACAATAACGATGCATATATATTGTAAACATTCAAATAGCATGAAAACACACAACATAGAAACCAGCGAAGATTCTCTTTGACAACCATAAAACTTTTTGATGGTAATTTAGGTGATTGCTGAAGTCCAATCAGCCTTGACATTCAATTTATTTTTGAAATTTACTCGGTTGTTTAGGAATAGAACATCTTGACTCTTACAGACCAGGAGGGTATGACCTTGTATTTGTGTGTGTGTGTGTGTGTGTGTGTGTGTGTATCCAGGCATACAGAGATATCAGTTACAAAAAAAAAAAAAAAAAAAGCACCACTATAACCATCTTAATCAAGGACACATGTCTACAAGTTCAAATATAGTCCCAGAGATGATAAGCAAGGTTTTATGTTAAGCATGCACAAACATGAACTCACCTGGCAGCAAAAGTCAGTATGCTGGTGGTCTGCAATGTGTTGAAATTCAGTATATGACACACTTAATGTGTGTCTTAACAATTTATTATAGTCAAAATGTTAAATTGGAATCAAATGTCAATAAACCTTTCAAGACACCTTTAAGAACTAAGGTTCAATAGAAAACAGTGCGAAAATCACCTCTCTAAACAGCACATCCACAACTAACCCCCTTTATTTAAGAACTGTAATTCTTTTGAAACTCTGCCTAAGCTGTAGATCTTCACATCAGATAGCTGGCAAGCATCAGGGAGTTAAATACACAAAGACACACTCTCACACTCACACTTCTCTAAGCAATCTGTAGCCAATACATACCCTAAAGAATGTCTATGTGACACACATCAAAAATATTTTGATCCTGGAGTTGTAGAGAAATAATGAAAATTCCTAAGCCAATGGCTCATAGCGGTTCATACCAAAGGTAAAAATATAATTTGGAACAGACAATTTATATGAAAAAAAGAATATTGTTAAAACTGGAAGTAAATGACATATAAAACTTGTGGTGAGGTTATAGTTGGTGTTCAACATTTTAATCCTTGGTTATGGTACCTAAGGATGTCAATCTTTTAACTTTTCCTTGAATATATTTTATTAGCAGAAGAGAATACTCAATTAGCGATATTATCTGCAACCTTCATCCATATGCAAATTTGTCATTTTAAGGGGGGTCCAGTCATGAAAATCATAAACTTAGATTCAGTGGCAAGAAGATTTTCCTGTAAATTTGATTGTTTGTTTTATTCTTTATGTGGCTTGAATTCAAAACTATGACTAAGCCTTTGAACTAAGCCTTTAAGTCTTTTGCCATTTGATTAAGTAAGTTCTGGCTAAGAAGCTACATTTGTGCAGATGATAGAAGACGCATGCTAAAATATAAAAAAGAGACCAATTTCTTTATACTTTTTAATATTGGCCTTACAGCAGTTGAGGGATTTAATTATCTTCTCTTGAATCCTGTTGTGTGCATATTTATTTTCTTGTTAGACTTAGCTTCTATTATTAATTTCTATGACTGCACAAGATGAAGTGAAAAACTAAAAAACACCAGGCACATAAGGAAATAATTTAACATGGGTCCCAGTTAAGAGTGAAAGAAGGTCTTGGTTCTGTGCCACATACAAAATTGAGGGGCAGCAACACAAAATTGCTTTTGTACTATTTAATACACCATCTAAAATAGTCCCTTCCAATGGTGGTTTTCAATGTGGGTCCTCTGACTCCATAAAAGTACCCCATAGTGATCTGCATAACAATACCCAATACAAATAACAAAGGGAAAAAAAATGGGTGAAGAAAGGACTCTCACTATAGAAAAAGTAACATTAAAAAAAATTAAACATTTTAAAACATTATAATGAGGTTTTCTTTTTTCTGTGTATTTCTTTTAGCATTATTAAGTTAGCTGTGTAGGAGGTCTGTAGATTCTTTACTGTTTAAAATTGTCTATAAAACAAAATATTTGGGGTAAATGCTAGTAGTTTAATTGACACAGCTCATTTTGCATCCCAAAATGTTTAATAACATTGGAAGAGGGAAATATAGATCCATAAACACTTAGATAAAAATTTCAATTTCAGATTGTTTCAGAATTGAGAATTTTTCATATTTTGATGAGGTAATAATAGCAAAACATGTGACATATATCATGTCAATCACTAGGAGTCTTATCTGGGTTAAAGCCCAGTAATTAAACATGTTAGCATCTACACAGAAAAATGTATGAACTTTCCTGTTAAATAGAATAAGATCATAAATAACTTCATTTCCATTATTTCATGGCAAGTCTTGGCAGCAAATCTGTTTTTCGGTGTTATCTGCATTTCAGAATTGTAGTTGAGGGATTATGCACCTCTATTGCCTAAATACAGTTAGATCTGAACATGCAAAAATAGACTGGTTCCAAATCGGGAAAGGAGTATGTCAAGGCTGTATATTGTCACCATGCTTATTTAACTTATATGCAGAGTACATCATGAGAAATGTTGGACTGGATGAAGCACAAGCTGGAATCAAGATTGCAGGAGAAATATCAATAACCTCAGATAAGCAGAGGACACCCCCCCTATGGTAGAAAGTGAAAAGGAACTAAAGACCCTCTTGATGAAAGTGAAAGAGGAAAGTGAAAAGTTGGCTTAAAACTCAACATCCAGAAAACTAAGATCATGGCATTGGTCCCATCACTTCATGGCAAATAGATGGGGAAATAATGGAAACAGCAAGAGACTTTATTTTGGGTGATTCCAAAATCACTGCAGATGGTGACTGCAGCAGTGAAATTAAAAGATATTTGCTCCTTGGGAGATAAGTTATGACCAATCTAGACAGCATATTAAAAAGCAAAGACATTAATTTGCCAACAATCCATCTAGTCAAAGCTATTGCTTTCCCAGCAGTCATGTATGGATGTGAGAGTTGGACCATAAAGAAAGCTGAGCACCAAAGAATAGATGCTTTTGAACTGTGGTGCTGGAGAAGACTCTTGAGAGTCCCGTGGACAGCAAGTAGATCCAACCTGTCCATTCTAAAAGAAATCAGTCCTGAATATTCATTGGAAGGACTGATGCTGAAGCTGAAACACCAATACTTTGGCCCCCTAATGGGAAGAACTGACCTTCAGAAAAGACCCTGATGCTGGGAAAGATTGAAGGCAGGAGGAGAAGGGGACAACAAAGGATGAGATGGTTGGATGGCATCATTTACTCGATGGACATGAGGTTGAGTAAGCTCCAGAAATAGGTGCTGGACAGGGAGGTACACTACAGTCCATGGAATCGCAAAGAGTTGGACATGACTGTGACTGAACAGAACTGAACTGATTGCCTAATAGCTATAAGATGACATGGCAGTTCACTCTCCCACCAGTATTTATCGATGATTTCTTGGCAGGTCTTAGTTATCCTTGAATTAGTGTCCAGCATGACATCTAACTGGGGAAGGCAATGGCACCCCAACCCAGTACTCTTGCCTGGAAAATCCAATGGACGGAGGAGCCTGGTGGGCTGCAGTTCATGGGGTCACAAAGAGTCAGACACGACTGAGTGACTTCACTTTCACTTTTCACTTTCATGCATTGGAGAAGGAAATAGCAACCCACTCCAGTATTCTTGCCTGGAGAATCCCAGGGATGGGGGAGCCCGGTGGTCTGCCGTCTATGGGGTTGCACAGAGTCGGACACGACTGAAGTGACTTAGCAGCAGCAGCAGCAGCAGCATGACATCTAACTCATAGTGAGCATTAATTTTTTAATTGAACTATTTAAGCAAAATATCACCTTCAAAAAGTAGAGGAAACAATCTCTGGAGAATGTTCAGTGAACAGTCATTTGGAAATAAATTGAAAAAATAAAAATATGAGGTTTCCTCACATGCTGTAATTTGGTTTTGGTTTGAGTAGAGGGCTAAACTTAAGCAAGATCTGCATTTCCCAAGGCATAGGAACCCCCAAATATTTAAATATTTAAATGACCAAGCTCTCTGCAATGAGTTATAGGTTAATCATAGAGTTAGTCCAATATAGAAGTTTAAAGAGCCAAAAAGAAAGCATTTTTCCTACCTTTACAGTGACCATGCTGGGAGCTTAGTGACAGTTCAGGATACAGGATTCTTCTAGCAGAGAGCTTTGCAAAGTTTCACCATAAATATAAACCTCATCAGCTGAAATATTTTTCCTAAAGAATACAACGGTGTTTTTCCTATCCCATGTCATCATTAAGCAACAGTAACCCTTTCTAATTAGCTTTTAAAGGTATTTATCCAAACAGTATCAGATCTGAAACATGTCAAAAGTTATCATAATATATAACACAGTTCCACCCAGAAAAAGTAATTCTTGGAATGCATCTTGGAGAGGTTATTGGTCCAACACAAAACAGTTTAGACATCTAGCATATTCACCAGTTACTTGTGAAAACAGTTATGTTGCCCTGCTCTTTGACTGACTTGAAAGATGCCACTTTTGTTGGTCCTTGGCTACCAGCTCTCCTCAAACCCAAAAGCTGCCAGAATTATTCCTTTAGAAAGTGATATTCCAGAAGCATTTATCAGCGATTCTGGATCTAGAAAATGCTTCATGAATTTCCTCCAAACATCAAAGCTCTTATATTTTAGAAATTATAAATATTTGGGAGAGAAAATGTCAATTCAGAGATTTGCATTTTTGTTTGTCTCCTACTGTTTGCCACTCCTTCCAGGCCACCTCTCACTCTACTGTAGTAGTCTGTCTACGCTCTTCATCTGTTTAATCATGTTCGTCTGTTCCTTAGAAACCACCTTTAGTTCCCTTTTACCTTTAATGTGGAGAAGGAAATGGCAATCCACTCCAGTGCTCTTGCCTGGAAAATCCCATAGACAGAAGAGAGTGGTGGGCTACAGTCCATGGGGTTGCAAAGAGTCGGACATGACTGAGTGACTTCTTCACTTTTCACCTTTAATGTAAAGAAAGTTCCTTTGTCTGTTTTTTACTATTCTTTTGAAGCTATCTTTCTGGCTTCATGTGTCTTTCTTCCCCACCTGTCCCAGTATACCGTTGGTAAACTTTAGTTTCAACTTTTGTTTAACTTTAGTAAAATCCATGCTGTTTTAAAAACACCAAAACCATGATCATGTGTTGTTCCATTGAACATTTCTTGTCTTTGTTTTCGATCCATGACATTATTCAAGGGAATTTGTATTTATCCTCCAGGAAGTAGTTTAAATGTCATTTGAGAGAAACTTCCTAAGGATCCTTCTATTATAGAACTTCTTTGTCAATATCATTTTAAATATTCTGTGATATTTCTGTCTCTTCTTAAGCTCTCTGTGTCTTTTCCAGAACATCTCATATTGCCATGCATATTTTTGGTGCTCTGTAAATGTACCTTGATTAAATAAAAATGGGTGAATATTTCAGGGATTCGTTAACAAATTTCTCTTGAGGAAGGGTCAGTTCACAACATACTTAACCTGAAAACTCCACTCCAATAATACAGAACCTGATGGAATTTTTAACTGAAAGACTAAATACTTTTTGTTTTCCACCCAACTTATGATATGATGATGCAAAACATCATGCAACCCCTGTGAAAATAATATCATCTGTCTTTATGAGAAGTTTTGCAGATCTTTGTCATCAGTAAAGATCCTAAAAATCCTGATACATAATAAAAAACGGTGATGAAGAGTGATCAAAGTTGCAGATAATGTCAACGATTAAGGATTATGAGAATACCAAGCACGCATGCTAAGTTGAGTTTCTCTAATATTGCACACAATTTTTAGAACACATGATGTCTTAAAAACTAGTGACAAAGAAGCCACCCAGGCCTAGTTTCCATAGCAGGGCTGAGCCTAATTTTTTTATGGTACATTGATACTGGAGCCAAGGCTCTCTCTCTAGGCTATTTTCTGTTCTCAAAACAGTAGAATGCAAGATTTCCCTGAACTGCCATCCGTCCCTGCCCAGTTTCACTGCTCTCTGCCAATATCACCAAGCAAAGCCCAAGGGAATCCAGTACCTAAAAACAAACCATTTATTTGGTTGCATTTCCTTACAAGGTGATAAGAAGTATTCATCTAACTTAGGCTTTACAACAGCTGAGCAAAATAGGGTGTCACAAATGAAACACATGGTAGCTAATCCAAGTAACTGGAGGAACTGATTTGTCTCTCTTCCCATGATGACATTACCAGAAGATGTCCTTTCTCTAAATTTCCATGTTAACATTCTTTCTTAAAACTAAGGACATTATACTCTTCTACTGAAAACTGATACCACCCAGCATGAAATCCTCTATTAAATCTTCCCCTTTTTGCTTGAAGAAATGGGGTACATAGCACATCCCCATTTCTCTACGTCATTAACCCTTTATTTTTTTCTTCTGAAACCCTGAAAGAAATGGAGTTTTTATCATTTTTGGACTTCTGTTCTTATTTTGAATAACCCTGCTTCCTGATAGGATTTATAGAAAAAATATAAGAAATTTTAGAACACCAACTTTATCAACAAATAGGAATTAGGAACTGGATGTTGTGCTCAGTTATTAGGAATCAGGGTTGAAGTATTCTAAAGTTTTGCAATTTTTAAATAAGTGTAGATGGTGCTGAATATTCAGGGAGATTTCTCAATATAAAGACTCAAATTAATTACTATCTCTGGAATATTGAGATATTGACTTAATTCCTTGCTCCCTGTACATTTATAGTAAGTCCAAAAATCCAGTAATGTTATTCCTCCACCTTTTTTGTTTTTCAAAATTTTCTTGACCATTCTAGGTTCTCTGTATTTCCATATGAATTTTAAAATCAGCCTGTCAATTTCTATTAAATTGCCCACTAGAATTTTGATGAGGATTGCTTTGAATCTGTAGACTAGTCTGAGAATAACTGACACCTCAACAATAATGAATCTCCCAAGCCCAATCTTAGTAATATTGGATTTTGGAAGGGAAAGAAGAGAAACTCATGTGCTTTTATCTGATCTCTTTACTGGAAGCTTTGTTTCTGANCACAGGGGTATAGAACGGACTTTTGGCCTCTGAGGGAGAGGGAAAGGGTGGGATGATTTGGGAGAATGGCACTGAAACATATATACTATCATATAAGAAATGAAGCGCCAGTCTATGTTCAATACAGGATACAGGATGCTTGGGGCTGATGTACGGGATGATCCGGGGAGATGGTGTGGAGTGGGAGGTGGGAGGGGACTTCGGCATTGGGAGATCGTGTACATCTGTGGCTGATTCATGTCAATGTATGGCAAAACCGATACAGTATTGTAAAGTAGAATAAAGTATTTTAAAAAAAAAAGTTTCAACAACCAAGCTCCCTTCATACCCAAAGGAAGAATGTCTTTAAACTCTAGTGAAAGCATAAACTTCCAGTCAATGTGACAGAATGGCATAATCAATAATAAATTGCAATGAGTCTAGGAGCTATTTTATTAATTCTTTCTTTAGTTAATATGGTTATCTATCATCTTTCTGGAGCTATGCCAAAAGCGATGCTCCCTGATTTCCAGGGGAGAAGTTGGCAAGAAGTACCAAGGTCTGTCTACGTTTATGAAACCAAGAACTTAAGACTATACTGTTTGCAATTCAAGAACCAAGAAAGGAAAAAAGGTAAACAAGCATCTATTACTTTAAAATTACTTTTTCATGTAAAGAAAAGAAAACACACACACACACGAGCATTCATGCCTGATAAATGAAGAGGTATAAGGGTATACATATTTCTAGTTCATTTTACATGTGATTTAACAAACTTTCTATACCGATTTTTAACTTGGATTTTCCAACTCATATGTTGTATGATATTAACTTGCAAAATAAATGTGCTTTCAATTTTGTTTTAATATGAAAGTCATGGGTACTGGATCAATATTAAATGAATATTAAAAACATATTTCTCTAGAATCAAAAATATGAAGTATCATAAGGAAGGAAGCATAGCTTTTTTGCCATTAATCATTTAAAGATATTTGATAGTTGTACTGCCTGCTGAATCTTTTGGAGCAGTGAAATCTTTCTACTATTTTTTTCATATTTAAAAATAATGAGCAGATTGGAATTCAACCTGTTCAGCTGTCATGGTACGGAATCTTACAACAGGAAAGATTATCTAGGGTGTTGTTTCAGTTCATTAAATGAAACACATGTCTTTTCAAAATCCTTTTTTATGGTGATTTGATGTGAGAGATGGTTGAAGAGCCTTGGGAGAATGATTTTCATTGGAAAGGTGACTATACATCCGGGTCTTCCAAAGTATACTTTAAGTCGTTTGTGGCAAAAAAATTAGAATCATGTGATGAATTAATTTCATAATAGCTTAGATAACCTACAGTACCCAGCTATTCCAATAAACAAATGTTAATCTTGGTGAAGGTGTGAAGATTTTTTGGTAAATGTGATTAACTCTACAGTCAACTGATTTTAAGTAAAGGATGTTATCTTTGATAATTTAGGTGGGTCTGATCCAATCAGTTGAAAATCTTGGGAAAAAAAAAATAAAAACAAAACTGAGATTTCATTGAAAAAGAAGAAATTCCACCTGTGACTGCAGGATCAGCTTCTGATTTAGAGTTTCTAGCCTGAAATAATGGGTTTTGGATTTGTCATACTAGCCAATCTCATAAGCTAGATCCTTGCAATAAATCATTTACATTATATATGAATATACATATATTCATATAAGCATACATTCATATACTTGCACAGTATATATGTATGTTTTCAGTTATTTTGTGTCAAATTATAAATAATGTATATTTCTTTTTTGTTGAGGACTAATTGCACAATATAATTGTGTGTGTGTGTGTGTCTTCCACTAGTTAACCCTGATTGATTCAGAGCACATACTATGCGCTGTTCAGCTGTTCCCCCAAAGACATGCTTTCTGGTCACCTTAAATATCATACCTCATTTCCCATCATCATCTAGCACAGTACCATGTCTATTTTCTTCATAAAATTTGTAACAATCTACAAAATTTGAATTGTTTAATTTTTTATTGCCTTTCTGCACTAATGTAAAATTTTCTGAGGTTAGGCACCCTCTCTCTTCCAATGTTATATCCTTTAGACTAAACAGAGTGTTTGACTCATAGTAGGTGCTCATTTTGTTGGATGAATGAAAAAAAATGAATTAGCTCATTTAATCCTATAAAGCCTCTGTAACCGTGTAGTCTGTTATGCTCATCTTACAAATCTCAGAGAAACTAAGTGATTTACCTCAAGTCATACAACTACTAAGTGAGGGAACTAAGATACAAATCCAAATTTTTCTACTTCCAAATCCATGCTGTTTCTTTTACACAAGTTTTTATCATGAATGGGTGCTGGATTTTGTCAAATGTTTTTCTATGTCTATTAATATAACCATGAGATTTTTTTCTTTTTTTAACCCTTTGTTGTGATAGACTATATGAAGTGATTCTCTTCTTTTAAGTCCAGTGCTTTTTGAGTTCATATGCTTTAACTTGTAAATTCCTACACTAACAATCACTTTTTACTCTAATTCTTGCCCCTTGATTTAACACAGATACTGTTTTCAGGGTTAATGTTATAGCCATAGGAAAAAAGAAGATAACTGGGAAGACCTTAAGGTCAATTACATGAGTTTAAAAAAATATAAATTTGGGGAAAAAACAAAGAAAAACTTGTCAAAGTTTTGTTCTCAAAACTTTTTGGTCTCAAAAAGCCAAAGGTCTCTGGCTTTCATATTTTGCAAGGTTATCTCTAAAAAATAAGATCTCTTTAAAGAATATAACTACTATACCATTATCACTCTCAAAAATAAATATAGTAGTTCTGATTAGTGTTAGTTGCTAGTCCTGTCCAACTCTTTGTGACCCTACAGACTGTATCCTGCCAGGCTCCTCTGTCCATGGAACTTTCCAGGCAAGAATACTGGAGTGGGTTGCCATTTCCTTCTCCAAGGGATCTTTCTGACCCAGGGATCAAACACTGGTCTCCTGCATTGCAGGCAGATTCTCTACTGTCTGAGCCACCAGGGAAGCCCTTAATATCATTGAATATCCAGTCTGCATTCACATGTCTTTGATATTATCATATTATTAAATACATTATTTACTGACTCTTTCTCCAACATTTTATTATAAACATTTTCATAAAGCAAAGTCAGAGTTATTTTATAGTGAACACTTATTTACAGATGCTCTGTCTGAAATTAATATAGTAACTCCTGTTTTCTTTTGATTTGTGCTGGCCTGGCGTATTTTCTTCCATACATTTACTTTTAATATATACTTGTATATCTATTGGAAGTGGGGGTTCTTGTACACAGTATATAGTTGGGTATTTTTTTTTAATTTATTCATTTTTTTTACTGAAGGATAACTGCTTTACAGATGTTTTTGGTTTTCTGTCAAACCTCAACATGAATCAGTCATAGGTTTTGAACCAACAATTTCTGTCATTTAATTGGGACTTTTACACCATTGACATTCAACATGATTGTTGACATAGATTCAGCTCAGTCCAATTCAGTCACTCAGTCGTGTCAAACTCTTTGTGACCCCATGAATCACAGCACACCAGGCCTCCCTGTCCATCACTGTCTCCCGGAGTTAACTGAAACTCACATCCATCGAGTCAGTGATGCCATCCAGCCATCTCATTCTCTGCCATCCCCTTTTCCTCCTGCCCCAAATCCCTCATCACCATATTTGTTGCCCTCATTTTTTGTTCTTATTTCTACTTTCTCTACTTTTGTGGTTTTATATATTTTCTTTTCTTTTCTTTCTTTCTTTCTTTTTTTTTTTTTAGGGCAGGGAAGAGTAGATGGGAAAGGAGGCCAGGAAATTGTTGCCAGCTATAAAAGTCTTAGCAATTGTTTTTAGATGTTTGTTTTTAGACTGACATTATTCTTACTCTATCTTTAAATAAGTTTGGGTGTGAGTTCTTGCTTTCTTAGCATAAAACCATAAAAAGATGTGGAGGAAAGTAAAAGGAAGCCNATTGTTTTTAGATGTTTGTTTTTAGACTGACATTATTCTTACTCTATCTTTAAATAAGTTTGGGTGTGAGTTCTTGCTTTCTTAGCATAAAACCATAAAAAGATGTGGAGGAAAGTAAAAGGAAGCCCTGTCAGCCCCTCAAGCATGTTAACTTCTTTTGTGACTTTAATTGAGCATTTTATGATTTCATTTTGTTCTTTCTTAGCGTATTAATTATACTTGTTATTTTTGAGGTTTTTCTGGCAATTCGGCTGGTAAACAATCCACCTGCAATGCAGGAGACCCTGGTTCGATTCCTGGGTCTGGAAGATCCACTGGAGAAGGGATAGGCCACCCACTCCAGTATTCATGCCTGGAGAATCCCCATGAACAGAGAAGCCTACCAGGCTACAATTCATGGGGTTGCAAAGAGTTCAACGTGACTGAGTGACTAAGCTTAGCACATTATTATTTTACTGTTTTTAGAGGCTACTCTAAAGTGTGCACTAGACATTTGCCAACCAGTCAATCCTAAAGGAAGTCAGCAATGAATATTCAGTGGAAGGACTGATGCTTAAGCTCCAATACTTTGGCCAGCTGAAGCAAAGAGATAACTAGTTGGAAAAGACCCTGATTCTGGAAAAGATTGAAGGTGAAAGAGACAGGGGCAGCAGAGGATGACATGGTTAGATAGCACCACCAACTCAACGTACATAAATTTGAACAAATTCCAGGAGACTGTGAAGGATAGGCAAGCCAAGTGTGCTGTAGTCCATGGGGTAAAGAAGAGTTGTACATAACTTAGTGACTGAACACACAGACATTTACATCTAATCTAATTTCACTTTAAAATAACACTATACCACTTAGCACAGGCGGCGGCAACCAGAGCACTTAGCGCGGCCGAGAGGAGCTGTCCCAGTTCGAGGTCAGGGGTAGCGGCCGGGAGGAGCTACCCCACGTCCAAGGAGCAGTGGCTGCGTGGGTGCAGGAGGGCCTAGATGAGCCATCCCACATTAAAGATCAGGCGGGATGGCGTTAATGAGATACCCCTCCGTGGTAAGGAGCAGCAGCTGTGCTTTACTGGAGCAGCCATGAAGAGATACCTCACATCCAAGGTAGGCAAGAGAAACCCAAGTAAGATGGTAGGTGTTGCAAGAGGGCATTAGAAGGCAGACAAACTGAAACCATACTACAGAAAACTAGTCAATATAATCACCCTAGGACCACAGCCTTGTCTATCTCAATGAAACTAANCTGTGTATCCTCCAACTCTTCTTAATATCTTCTGCTTCTGTTAGGTCCATACCATTTCTGTCCTTTATCGAGCCCATCTTCACATGAAATGTTCCCTTGGTATCTCTAATTTTCTTGAAGAGATTTCTAACCTTTCCCATTCTATTGTTTCCCTCTATTTCTTTGCATTGATCACTGAGGAAGTCTTTCTTATCTATCTTTGCTATTCTTTGGAACTCTGCGTTCAAATGGGCATATCTTTCCTTTTCTCCCTTGTCTTTCACTTCTCTTCTTTTTACAGCTATTTGTAAGGGCTCTCCAGATGGCCATTTTGTCTTTTTGCATTTCTTTTTCTTGGGGATGGTCTTGATCCCTGTCTCCTGTACAGTTTCAAGAATCTCCATCCATAGTTCTTCAGGCACTCTATCAGATCTAATCCCTTGAATCCATTCATCACCTCCACTGTATAATTGAAAAGGATTTTATTTTGGCCATATCTGAATGGTCTAGTGGTTTTCCTTACTTTCTTCAATTTAAGTCTGAACTTGGCAATAAGGAGTTCATGATCTGAGCCACNCTAATCCCTTGAATCCATTCATCACCTCCACTGTATAATTGAAAAGGATTTTATTTTGGCCATATCTGAATGGTCTAGTGGTTTTCCTTACTTTCTTCAATTTAAGTCTGAACTTGGCAATAAGGAGTTCATGATCTGAGCCACAGTCAACTCCCAGTCTTATTTCTGCTGACTATATAGTACTTCTCCATCTTTAGCTGAAAAGACTATAATCAACCTGATTTCAGTGTTGACCATCTGGTGATGTCCATGTGTAGAGTCTTCTCTTGTGTTGTTGGAAGAAGGTGTTTGCTCTGACCAGTGCATTCTCTTGATAAAACTCTATTTGCCTTTGCCCTGCTTCATTCTGTACTCCAAGGGCAAATTTGCCTGTTACTCCAGGTATTTCTTGACTTCCTACTTTTGCATTCCATTCCCCTATAATAAAAAAGACAGATTTTGGGGGTGGTAGTTCTAGAAGGTCTTATAGGTTTTCATAGAACCATTCAACTTCAACTTCTTCAGCATTACTGGTTGGGGCATAGACTTGGATTACCGTGATATCAAATGGTTTGCCTTGGAAACGAACAGAGATCATTCTGTCATTTTTGAGATTGCATCCAACAAACTAGTACCTGGTATCAATTAAGAAAAAGAAAAATTTCACCTCATTTTTCACTTATTCTTTCTCTGATGCTCTCTCTTACTTTTTTAGACTTGAGTTCTGACCTATATTATTTTCCATCTTGCCAGAAAAACCTCTTTCATCATTTCTTCCAGTTTAGATCAACTGACAAAAAAATTCTCTCAGTTTTTGTTTGCTTGAAAAAGTCTTTATCTCTCCTTCACTTAGAAGGATAAATTTGCAAGGTACAGAATTCTACATTGATATCTTTTTCTCCTGAATGCTTTAAATATTTCACTTGATTCTCTTCTTGCTTGAATCATTTCTCAAGATAAGTCAGATGTAATTCTTTGTTTCTCTATAGATAAGGTGTCCCCTGCCTGACCCCAGCTTCTTTCAGAATTTTTTCTTTATTTTTTTTGTAATTTGAAAATGAATGCCTACATACAGTTCTTTTTCTCCTGTATTTATAATGCTTGGTGTTCTCTGAACTCTCTGGATCTGCTTTTTGGTAATAGCCATTAATTTGAAGAAAATTTCAGCTTTTTTTTTCTCAAATATTTCTTCTGTTCCTTTCTATCTTTCTTTGCCTTCTGGTATTAGCATTATACATGTTACACCTTTTATAGTTGTCCCAGTTCTTAAATATTGTGTTCTTCCTTTTTTTTTTTT
>SJYW01021238.1:554724-580390 GCA_006410735.1 Raphicerus campestris | reverse complement strand
TTTTTTTTTTTTTCGTTCTGTGTGTTTTCTTTTTTTTTCCAGTTTTTGAGATTTCTATTGATGTGTCCCCAGAGCTTCTCTCCTCAGGTGGGTTCAACATACAAATAAGCCCATCAAAGGAATTCTCCACTTCTCTTGCAGTGTTTATCTCTAGCATTTCTTTTTGCTTCCTTCTTAGGATTTCCATCTCTGATTACATTTCTCATCCATTTGTGCATGTTGTTTATACATTAAATCCCTTCGAAGAATCGTTTTACATTCCTAGTCTGATAATTCCAGCATCCCTGCTATGTCTGACATTATGCTTGCTCTGTGTCTTTAGACTGGTTAGTGGACATGATACACTGCTGTAAATGCATCATGCAATGCATGATGAACTGCTCTAAATAAGTCTTTAGTAATATATTAGTGATGTGTGGAATGGGAGAAAAATTCTGTATCCTATGATGAAATTTCAGTCTTATAGTCAGTCTTCGCTACTGATCTATGAACTTTATAAGAATTTGTTAGGTATTTTTCCTCTCGTTGCTAGGTGAGCAGGGTGGTGAGAGTGAGCACCTGTCTTTCCATTTGCCACTTATTCACTGGACAGGTTCTTACTACTAATTTCCTATGTAGCAGGTACTATGCTGGTGGCTGGGAATACTGCAGTAAGTAGGCCAGATATAGCCCCTACCTTCACAGACTCTACTTTTAAGTTGCCCTTGCAAATGTTGTAGTAGCCTGTATGCATGTTCGGAGAATCCTAACAAGATCCCCAGGTATTGAACAGGGTCTCCCATCTCTCCTGACTGTTGTATGGCTGTGGTAAAGAAACTGCCTGCCAATGCAGAACACACAAGAGACACAGGTCCAATCCCTGGGTCAGGAAGATGCCCTGGAAGAGAGCACAGCAACCCACTCCAGTATTCTTGACTGGAGAGTACCATGGACAGAGGAGCCTGGTGGGCTGCAGTCCATCAGGTTGCAAAGAGTTGGAGACAACTGAAGCAACTCAGCATTAAAAATTATCCCCCACCTATCAGAATTATTTCTCACTGCATCTGGACTTAGAAATAGTACATAACTGCCCATTAACTCCAAATTCCATAGCATGACATAGTACATAAGTACATGAAAGTCACTTAGTCGTGTCCAACTCTTTGCCACCCCGTGGACTATACAGTCCATGGAATTCTCCAGGCCACAATACTGGAGTGAGTAGCCTTTCCCTTCTCCAGGGGATCTTCCCAAGCCAGGGATTGAACCCAGATCTCCCACATTGAGGGAGGATTCTTTACCAGCCAAGCCACCAGGGAAGCCCAAGAATACTGGAGTGGATAGCCTATCCCTTCTTCAGCAGATTTTCCTGACCCAGGAATCGAACTGGGGTCTCCTATATTGAAGGCAGATTCTTTACCAGCTGAGCTACCAGGGAAGCCATCGCATGACATACATAGTCTTTTTCTATGTGGTTAGGCGTGACATTCCAGCTTTATCTCCAACCATTCCCCAGCCACCTGTGCAGGTATATCTTGTTTTATGGCACTTGGCACAGATACCATGTTGTTTTCTTTTGTTTTACAAATTGACATTTGTGGCCGTCCTAGCAAATCTGTTTACACAATTTTCCAAATGACATTTGCTCATTTTGTGTCTCTGTGGCACATTTTGATAATTCTTACAATATTTCAACTTTTTCATCATTATATTTCTTATGGTGACCTGTGATTAATGATCTTTGATATTACCATTGCAAAAAGATAACAATTTGCTGAAGACGCAGATGATGTTAGCATTTGTAGCAGTAAGGTATTTTTAATTAAGGTATGTACATTGTTTTTCTAGACACAGTACTATCATACACTTGCTAGACTACAGCATAGTGTTAACATAACTTTTATATACACTGGGAAACCCAAACAATTTGTGTGACTCACTTTGTTATGATACACACTTTACCGTGGTGATCAGGAACCAAATCCACAATATATCTGTTATGCCTGTATTCCAGCCACACAGAGATTCTCCAGGTTCTCCCAAAGTATCTTATTTTCTGTATGTTTTGCTTCCTGTACATGGAATGCTTTACTTCCTTTTTTTCATCAGGCAAACTCTTATTGACCTGTCATTGCCCATTTAAACGTCCCTTCATGTAAGACGTCTTTACCTTTTTTCTCTCCAGTAAACTGGTCAATTCTCCTCTGGAGTCATAATAATTTATATTTACATGTGTTACAAAGAATACCACATTCTCTTGTAATAATTTGCCTAACTACATTTCACCTTTTGTTTCTCTGATATGCTATGTCTTCCTGTTTTGGAACCTTCAGTGCATAGCAAAGGTCCTGCAACATAGAAAGGAATAAACTGATGGTTATTTGAATTGATTTCATTAGAACTAAGACTGTGGTTGAGAAAACTCGGTTTTGGTTATTTGTGATGAGCACTAATTCCTATCCAGAAATGCCATTTAATTAAGAGTACCAGGTTCTCATTTTTTGATGACTAAATATCTAGGCATATAGATTTAATCAGAGTAAGTCACCTTATGAGAATCAAGTGTAGGTCTTTCTCAACATTTTGTTAATTCTGATTTAGAGCAAAGGCTGGACATTTGAAAATAAAATATGATGAGTCACAAGTGCTTAACATTTTAGCTTTTCAAATACTATAATGTGATTTACCTCAAATCCAGGATATGGGCAGAGGTAACTCTAGAGATATATGAAAATCCCCATACTCTTCTAAAATAACTGAATGTAGGCCACTCCTGAGGCTGTTTATTTTTACATGATATACAATGAAAACACTATAATTAAGAATGGGTAAATCCAGCTGTGCTTTGGGTTTATCAAATTTCTCGATGTTGTTTTTGAGTATTTGGAGTCTGTGAAGACTAAAGCCTACTTTTTCCAAGAATTTTTCCTCAATTTTTAAATCAGTGTTTATTTTTAAAGAAGTACAATCCATATGGTTTTGATTCCTTTACACTTAACTCATCCAAATGTAGTTTTGCAAGAACTATTTGAAGTGAAAAGCCTTTTGAAATTTTTATGAGCCTTTTTGTCTTTTTTCTCCCCTCAGAAAAGGAAGCAATACTTTGCCAAGTGTAAACAAAGCTAATCACCATACACTTTTATATTCTAAAATAATGGAACCAGATTGGGTGCTGAATTTCACAAAATAGTTCGTTCATCCCTAGTGAAGTCGTCTAAGCTCCCACAGAGCCTGCTTTCTCTAAAGCCCAGCCCGGGTGACGCCAGTGTTGGACCATTCAGCCTTTCAGATCTCACATAAAACGGCAGCCAACTGACTTGCTTCTCAGCCAGGGTTTACTTATGATATCTTTATTTTGTCACAGAAGCCATCAAAGTACAATATGAAATGTCATGACAACCCAGAAAAGTTAGTGATAAAGTATGTGAACGGAGAACTAATGCTGTATCCCTGAATGCGTGCTTTCCAGGATTGTCAGACAGGAGGAGGAAATCAAGGACATCAAATTGCACAGTGCTTCATTTGTTTGCGAAGTCGCTTCAGCTGTGTCTGACTCTGTGATCCCATGGACTGTAGCCTGCCAGGCTCCTCCANTTTTTTTTTTTTTCGTTCTGTGTGTTTTCTTTTTTTTTCCAGTTTTTGAGATTTCTATTGATGTGTCCCCAGAGCTTCTCTCCTCAGGTGGGTTCAACATACAAATAAGCCCATCAAAGGAATTCTCCACTTCTCTTGCAGTGTTTATCTCTAGCATTTCTTTTTGCTTCCTTCTTAGGATTTCCATCTCTGATTACATTTCTCATCCATTTGTGCATGTTGTTTATACATTAAATCCCTTCGAAGAATCGTTTTACATTCCTAGTCTGATAATTCCAGCATCCCTGCTATGTCTGACATTATGCTTGCTCTGTGTCTTTAGACTGGTTAGTGGACATGATACACTGCTGTAAATGCATCATGCAATGCATGATGAACTGCTCTAAATAAGTCTTTAGTAATATATTAGTGATGTGTGGAATGGGAGAAAAATTCTGTATCCTATGATGAAATTTCAGTCTTATAGTCAGTCTTCGCTACTGATCTATGAACTTTATAAGAATTTGTTAGGTATTTTTCCTCTCGTTGCTAGGTGAGCAGGGTGGTGAGAGTGAGCACCTGTCTTTCCATTTGCCACTTATTCACTGGACAGGTTCTTACTACTAATTTCCTATGTAGCAGGTACTATGCTGGTGGCTGGGAATACTGCAGTAAGTAGGCCAGATATAGCCCCTACCTTCACAGACTCTACTTTTAAGTTGCCCTTGCAAATGTTGTAGTAGCCTGTATGCATGTTCGGAGAATCCTAACAAGATCCCCAGGTATTGAACAGGGTCTCCCATCTCTCCTGACTGTTGTATGGCTGTGGTAAAGAAACTGCCTGCCAATGCAGAACACACAAGAGACACAGGTCCAATCCCTGGGTCAGGAAGATGCCCTGGAAGAGAGCACAGCAACCCACTCCAGTATTCTTGACTGGAGAGTACCATGGACAGAGGAGCCTGGTGGGCTGCAGTCCATCAGGTTGCAAAGAGTTGGACACAACTGAAGCAACTCAGCATTAAAAATTATCCCCCACCTATCAGAATTATTTCTCACTGCATCTGGACTTAGAAATAGTACATAACTGCCCATTAACTCCAAATTCCATAGCATGACATAGTACATAAGTACATGAAAGTCACTTAGTCGTGTCCAACTCTTTGCCACCCCGTGGACTATACAGTCCATGGAATTCTCCAGGCCACAATACTGGAGTGAGTAGCCTTTCCCTTCTCCAGGGGATCTTCCCAAGCCAGGGATTGAACCCAGATCTCCCACATTGAGGGAGGATTCTTTACCAGCCAAGCCACCAGGGAAGCCCAAGAATACTGGAGTGGATAGCCTATCCCTTCTTCAGCAGATTTTCCTGACCCAGGAATCGAACTGGGGTCTCCTATATTGAAGGCAGATTCTTTACCAGCTGAGCTACCAGGGAAGCCATTGCATGACATACATAGTCTTTTTCTATGTGGTTAGGTGTGACATTCCAGCTTTATCTCCAACCATTCCCCAGCCACCTGTGCAGGTATATCTTGTTTTATGGCACTTGGCACAGATACCATGTTGTTTTCTTTTGTTTTACAAATTGACATTTGTGGCCGTCCTAGCAAATCTGTTTACACAATTTTCCAAATGACATTTGCTCATTTTGTGTCTCTGTGGCACATTTTGATAATTCTTACAATATTTCAACTTTTTCATCATTATATTTCTTATGGTGACCTGTGATTAATGATCTTTGATATTACCATTGCAAAAAGATAACAATTTGCTGAAGACGCAGATGATGTTAGCATTTGTAGCAGTAAGGTATTTTTAATTAAGGTATGTACATTGTTTTTCTAGACATAGTACTATCATACACTTGCTAGACTACAGCATAGTGTTAGCATAACTTTTATATACACTGGGAAACCCAAACAATTTGTGTGACTCACTTTGTTATGATACACACTTTACCGTGGTGATCAGGAACCAAATCCACAATATATCTGTTATGCCTGTATTCCAGCCACACAGAGATTCTCCAGGTTCTCCCAAAGTATCTTACTTTCTGTATGTTCTGCTTCCTGTACATGGAATGCTTTACTTCCTTTTTCTCATCAGGCAAACTCTTATTGACCTGTCATTGCCCATTTAAATGTCCCTTCATGTAAGACGTCTTTGCCTTTTTTCTCTCCAGTAAACTGGTCAGTTCTCCTCTGGAGTCATAATGATTTATATTTACATGTGTTACAAAGAATACCACATTGTCTTGTAATAATTTGCCTAACTACATTTCACCTTTTGTTTCTCTGATATGCTATGTCTTCCTGTTTTGGAACCTTCAGTGCATAGCAAAGGTCCTGCAACATAGAAAGGAATAAACTGATGGCTATTTGAATTGATTTCATTAGAACTAAGACTGTGGTTGAGAAAACTCGGTTTTGGTTATTTGTGATGAGCACTAATTCCTATCCAGAAATGTCATTTAATTAAGAGTACCAGGTTCTCATTTTTTGATGACTAAATATCTAGGCATATAGATTTAATCAGAGTAAGTCACCTTATGAGAATCAAGTGTAGGTCTTTCTCAACATTTTGTTAATTCTGATTTAGAGCAAAGGCTGGACATTTGAAAATAAAATATGATGAGTCACAAGTGCTTAACATTTTAGCTTTTCAAATACTATAATGTGATTTACCTCAAATCCAGGATATGGGCAGAGGTAACTCTAGAGATATATGAAAATCCCCATACTCTTCTAAAATAACTGAATGTAGGCCACTCCTGAGGCTGTTTATTTTTACATGATATACAATGAAAACACTATAATTAAGAATGGGTAAATCCAGCTGTGCTTTGGGTTTATCAAATTTCTCGATGTTGTTTTTGAGTATTTGGAGTCTGTGAAGACTAAAGCCTACTTTTTCCAAGAATTTTTCCTCAATTTTTAAATCAGTGTTTATTTTTAAAGAAGTACAATCCATATGGTTTTGATTCCTTTACACTTAACTCATCCAAATGTAGTTTTGCAAGAACTATTTGAAGTGAAAAGCCTTTTGAAATTTTTATGAGCCTTTTTGTCTTTTTTCTCCCCTCAGAAAAGGAAGCAATACTTTGCCAAGTGTAAACAAAGCTAATCACCATACACTTTTATATTCTAAAATAATGGAACCAGATTGGGTGCTGAATTTCACAAAATAGTTCGTTCATCCCTAGTGAAGTCGTCTAAGCTCCCACAGAGCCTGCTTTCTCTAAAGCCCAGCCCGGGTGACGCCAGTGTTGGACCATTCAGCCTTTCAGATCTCACATAAAACGGCAGCCAACTGACTTGTTTCTCAGCCAGGGTTTACTTATGATATCTTTATTTTGTCACAGAAGCCATCAAAGTACAATATGAAATGTCATGACAACCCAGAAAAGTTAGTGATAAAGTATGTGAACGGAGAACTAATGCTGTATCCCTGAATGCGTGCTTTCCAGGATTGTCAGACAGGAGGAGGAAATCAAGGACATCAAATTGCACAGTGCTTCATTTGTTTGCGAAGTCGCTTCAGCTGTGTCTGACTCTGTGATCCCATGGACTGTAGCCTGCCAGGCTCCTCCATCCCTGGGATTCCCCAGGCAAGAGTAATGGAGTGAGCTACCACGGGGATCCCCTCCAGGGGATCTTCCCTACCCAAGGATGGAACCCGTGTCTCTAACATCTCCTGCACTGGCAGGCGGGTTCTTCACCGCTAGCGCCACCTGGGAAGCCCCATGCTTTCAAAGTCCCACCAGCAGAGTGGTAGACAAGCTATGGTCCACAGACTAACAAAAGCCCACCATTTTCTTAAATAAAGTTTTATTAGAACACACCCACACCCATTCCTCCATATAAAACTAAGGCTTGCTTTTGTGCTACTGTGGCAACTTTGAGTAATTGTGACAGAGACCAGAGGGAGGGCAATTTACTACCTGGATTTTTACAGAAAAAATATTGCTGACTCCTGATCTAGATGGTATGTAGCTAATAACCGTTAGTTTCTCAGCTCTTGCCATAAAACAAAAGCTTACTGAGTGTCACCTTCTCTCTCTAGATCAAGGATTAGAAGAGCATTTTTTTTTAAAGATATTATTAGCAAACAAACATATATTATGAATATGTGTTATTTTTCCTATGACAGTCAAAAATGAACACTTGGTGAAAAGTTCCCAGCTTCTAGGTTCACTGTGACCAAACATTTGCGGTATTTGAAAAATATATACAATTCTCCCAACACTAAAGTATTCATGGTAGAGATCTCTTGGCTGACTTGATTATTTTTTTCTTTTATGTTATTAATATAACAGAAAAATAATAGTCATATTTCATAAACCTTACTTTGTGCTAGTACTTATGCTGTACTTTTTTTGCATTTTTATATTTAATCCTCAAAAAGTACTTACTTAAGTTGTTTAAACTGTAGAGATCTGTTTCTTAATTTGTAAAATGTGGATAATAATACTATTATTACCTTTCTCATACAGCTATTTTGAAGATTAAAGAATTTAATACATATATGGTATTTAGGAGAAGGCCTAAGCTATCTGTCAGCCCCAATAAGGAGCCCCCAAAAGCTAGCTGAGCCAGCAGAACTCAATTTATTAAACCTACTGTAGTAAAGCTACGACATACCTAGACAGAGTATTAAAAACCAGAGACATCACTTTGCTGACAAAGGCCTGTGTAGTCAAAACTATGATTTTTCCAGTAGTCATGTATGGATGTGAGAGCTGGACCATAAAGAAGCCCGGGTGCTGAAGAATTGATTCTTTAAAATTGTGGTGCAGAAGACTTGTGAGAGTCCCTTGGACTGCAAGAAGTCAAACTAGTCAATTCTAAAGGAAATCAACCATGAATATTCTTTGGAAGGACTGATGTTAAAGCTGAAGCTCCAATATTTTGGTCACCTGATGCGAAGAACCGACTGTTTGGAAAAGACCTTGATGCTGGAAAAGATTGAAGGCAAAAGGAGAAGGGGGTGGCAGAGGATAAGATGATTGGATAGCATCACCAACTCAATGGACATCAGTTCAGTTCATGAATCTGAGCAAACTCTGGGAGGCAGTAAAGTACAGGGAAGCCTGGCTTGCAGTCCATGGGGTCACAAAGAGTCATACCTGACTTGCTGACTGAACAACTGCAGTAAAAGGGAGTACCATAGTCTTAGGAGAGTCTCAGAGGAAGTCAAGAGGAAGAAAAAATATACATATAGCTAATAAATATATATATAATACCATATATGTGTATTTTATGTATATATATATGTTTATGTATGTATCATATTAGAATTTGGACTGGTGATTTTGGGAGAAGTCTTTAGGAGCAGGTGACTGATAGGGATTAGGCCATATTTGTTGTGAGGCCATATTTGTTGTGCTCACTGTTGTGGGCACAGTGAGGCAAGGGGCTTGGTATGAGTATTGATCCAAAAGCAGTTAGTCTTGCTAAATGAGTTGCTTTAGTTGTGTCTTCCAGGAACAATTGTAGTTGTTCAACAACATGTAGTTGTTAATTGTTTACCCAGCCCAAGAATTATTTAGCACAACAGAAAAGTGTGTTGAGTTCATTTTCATATCAGACATCGTAAGGGCTAAATCAGTTCAGTTCAGTTCATTTCAGTTGCTCAGTCGTGTCTGACTGTTTGTGACCCCATGAACTGCAGCATGCCAGGCCTCCCTGTCCATCACCAACTCCTGGAGTCCACCCAAACCCATGTCTATTGAGTTGGTGATGCCATCCAACCATCTCATCCTCTGTCGTCCCCTTCTCCTCCTGCCCTCAATCTTTCCCAGCATCAGGGTCTTTTCCAATGAGTCAGCTCTTTGCATCAGGTGGCCAAACTATATATGTATTAGCAATTTCCACTATTATTTTTAAATTATCATTATTTTACAGATGATACTTAGGTTAGATACCTTTTCCAAGGTCACATAGTCCAGTCATCATTATTGCCCACATTCCATTCATATCCAAACATGTTCATGTTTGTTCATATCCAAACACATTCTAACTGTAGAATTAGCAAAATATGTATGCTTTAAGCATCTCCTTGCCTAAATCAGCCTCATTCTCTTATAGAATAATTTTTCTTTTCTTAATTTTAGTGTATGTGTTTCTGTATTTTGTATGTTTTGTATTAGTTCAACTGAAATCAGTTAATTTTGATCGAGTTGATGGTGGTACATGAATGGTGTTGGTAGCAGTGGAGGGAAGGGAAAGGGTGATAGGTTAATTTCACCAATTCCCCCTCAAAACTCACAAAAAAACATGTCAGTTAGACAGAGGTGCATATCAGACCTATTGCAGTAGGAAGGAACACTACCTGGACAGTTTTAGTTAGGTCTCTGAAAGGCAAAGTCAGAGAGGGATAGCTATCAGGTTTGAGATCCGGTTACAATTGGCTTAAAGTGGCTCTTTCAAGATGGAAAACTGATTGAGATTGGACACAGTTGATGGCATAAAACTGGTGGATGCAGTTTTATATAAGAGCTTTGAAGCAGCTCTAGTAAGTAAAATATTGTTTGATAAGTGATTAGCTAGCCAGGTGAGCAATCTATTGTCCTGATAGGAGAGCTGTTTACCTACTTGAGCAAACTATTTGCCCAAATTGGTTTGCACAAATTTCCCAAAGCCAAGAGTGAAGTTATTTATTGTTGTATTCTTATCTTCCTAGGTGAGAACTTTTCTGGAACAAACATTTAAGTCATGNATTTTTTTTTAAAGATATTATTAGCAAACAAACATATATTATGAATATGTGTTATTTTTCCTATGACAGTCAAAAATGAACACTTGGTGAAAAGTTCCCAGCTTCTAGGTTCACTGTGACCAAACATTTGCGGTATTTGAAAAATATATACAATTCTCCCAACACTAAAGTATTCATGGTAGAGATCTCTTGGCTGACTTGATTATTTTTTTCTTTTATGTTATTAATATAACAGAAAAATAATAGTCATATTTCATAAACCTTACTTTGTGCTAGTACTTATGCTGTACTTTTTTTGCATTTTTATATTTAATCCTCAAAAAGTACTTACTTAAGTTGTTTAAACTGTAGAGATCTGTTTCTTAATTTGTAAAATGTGGATAATAATACTATTATTACCTTTCTCATACAGCTATTTTGAAGATTAAAGAATTTAATACATATATGGTATTTAGGAGAAGGCCTAAGCTATCTGTCAGCCCCAATAAGGAGCCCCCAAAAGCTAGCTGAGCCAGCAGAACTCAATTTATTAAACCTACTGTAGTAAAGCTACGACATACCTAGACAGAGTATTAAAAACCAGAGACATCACTTTGCTGACAAAGGCCTGTGTAGTCAAAACTATGATTTTTCCAGTAGTCATGTATGGATGTGAGAGCTGGACCATAAAGAAGCCCGGGTGCTGAAGAATTGATTCTTTAAAATTGTGGTGCAGAAGACTTGTGAGAGTCCCTTGGACTGCAAGGAGTCAAACTAGTCAATTCTAAAGGAAATCAACCATGAATATTCTTTGGAAGGACTGATGTTAAAGCTGAAGCTCCAATATTTTGGTCACCTGATGCGAAGAACCGACTGTTTGGAAAAGACCTTGATGCTGGAAAAGATTGAAGGCAAAAGGAGAAGGGGGTGGCAGAGGATAAGATGATTGGATAGCATCACCAACTCAATGGACATCAGTTCAGTTCATGAATCTGAGCAAACTCTGGGAGGCAGTAAAGGACAGGGAAGCCTGGCTTGCAGTCCATGGGGTCACAAAGAGTCATACCTGACTTGCTGACTGAACAACTGCAGTAAAAGGGAGTACCATAGTCTTAGGAGAGTCTCAGAGGAAGTCAAGAGGAAGAAAAAATATACATATAGCTAATAAATATATATATAATACCATATATGTGTATTTTATGTATATATATATGTTTATGTATGTATCATATTAGAATTTGGACTGGTGATTTTGGGAGAAGTCTTTAGGAGCAGGTGACTGATAGGGATTAGGCCATATTTGTTGTGAGGCCATATTTGTTGTGCTCACTGTTGTGGGCACAGTGAGGCAAGGGGCTTGGTATGAGTATTGATCCAAAAGCAGTTAGTCTTGCTAAATGAGTTGCTTTAGTTGTGTCTTCCAGGAACAATTGTAGTTGTTCAACAACATGTAGTTGTTAATTGCTTACCCAGCCCAAGAATTATTTAGCACAACAGAAAAGTGTGTTGAGTTCATTTTCATATCAGACATCATAAGGGCTAAATCAGTTCAGTTCAGTTCATTTCAGTTGCTCAGTCGTGTCTGACTGTTTGTGACCCCATGAACTGCAGCATGCCAGGCCTCCCTGTCCATCACCAACTCCTGGAGTCCACCCAAACCCATGTCTATTGAGTTGGTGATGCCATCCAACCATCTCATCCTCTGTCGTCCCCTTCTCCTCCTGCCCTCAATCTTTCCCAGCATCAGGGTCTTTTCCAATGAGTCAGCTCTTTGCATCAGGTGGCCAAACTATATATGTATTAGCAATTTCCACTATTATTTTAAAATTATCATTATTTTACAGATGATACTTAGGTTAGATACCTTTTCCAAGGTCACATAGTCCAGTCATCATTATTGCCCACATTTCATTCATATCCAAACATGTTCATGTTTGTTCATATCCAAACACATTCTAACTGTAGAATTAGCAAAATATGTATGCTTTAAGCATCTCCTTGCCTAAATCAGCCTCATTCTCTTATAGAATAATTTTTCTTTTCTTAATTTTAGTGTGTGTGTTTCTGTATTTTGTATGTTTTGTATTAGTTCAACTGAAATCAGTTAATTTTGATCGAGTTGATGGTGGTACATGAATGGTGTTGGTAGCAGTGGAAGGAAGGGAAAGGGTGATAGGTTAATTTCATCAATTCCCCCTCAAAACTCACAAAAAAACATGTCAGTTAGACAGAGGTGCATATCAGACCTATTGCAGTAGGAAGGAACACTACCTGGACAGTTTTAGTTAGGTCTCTGAAAGACAAAGTCAGAGAGGGATAGCTATCAGGTTTGAGATCCGGTTGCAATTGGCTTAAAGTGGCTCTTTCAAGATGGAAAACTGATTGAGATTGGACACAGTTGGTGGCATAAAACTGGTGGATGCAGTTTTATATAAGAGCTTTGAAGCAGCTCTAGTAAGTAAAATATTGTTTGGTAAGTGATTAGCTAGCCAGGTGAGCAATCTATTGTCCTGAGAGGAGAGCTGTTTACCTACTTGAGCAAACTATTTGCCCAAATTGGTTTGCACAAATTTCCCAAAGCCAAGAGTGAAGTTATTTATTGTTGTATTCTTATCTTCCTAGGTGAGAACTTTTCTGGAACAAACATTTAAGTCATGTTGACATAGGTGGGCTCAGTTCTCATTCCTAATAATTAAGCTACAAGGATGTAGGTGGGTTCAATTCTCACATCAGACATTGATGGATTATACTTGTGCTTATTCCCATTCCCAAGACTATTTCTTTTCTTTTTTAAAAAAGCTTTCTTTGGTATGTGTTAATTTTCTAATCAAATGAGTTGTCTGCAGATTGAAATTTTTTAAAATTATTAAACAATGTTACTTGAGCCAACAAATTGACTTATCATTGATTAACTTTGTCTGCAGTATTTGTATAGGATAAACTTTATCTGCAGTATTTGTATAGGATAGTTAATTTGTGACAAATTTATGAACACCTCTATCTCATAAAGTGCAAGTGTTTATTCACCTATTCACCAAGATTTTACTGTCTTGTAACATTGTGTCAACTGGGCAACATCACTTTCCAAAGCTAAATGTGCCCTAGTCTTCTTCAGTTTAGATATATCTGTGCCTTTTATTTACTAATTATTTTTTTCAATTTTCTACCTCTTCATGCTAAATTAGTGGGAGATAATTCTGTTTCTCTTATGCTGCTGATGATCTACTTCTTAGAGTTTCACTTTTATTTACTAAATAAAGAAAATGAGAAGAAAACAATTATATCATTGTATCTGTGCAAGCAGATAAAAACTCTGAGATGAATGGCTGTAAAGCTCCACTGAGCTACATGTCAAAGAAAAAAGAACAGAAGCATTCTAGGCAGAAGCTCAATAAATATTGATGGGAGGGAGGAAGGAAAGAAAGGCAGGAGAAAGTAAATTTTTAAAACTATTAAAAAAGAAACTCATTCCTTAAGAAGATGTGTTGAAACATGATCAAAAAATACTTTAAATAAAAGTGAGATATCCCACTTTTGGAATATTTAGGATATCCCAAATTTTAAAGATAGATATCCAGGTTCATAAACTCTGTATCACAGGTAAGATTTGCTAAGATACCATAGTCATTTTAAAATAAGAAACAACTCGGAAATGGTCAATAATCAACATTGAATAGAAGTCTAATATAACCAGTAATCAAAGGGACAAAGTATATATCAGGTCTATGAGGAGTCTAAGCAAAATGCAGAAATATTTCTCTCCAAATTATTATTTTTGCTAATTTCATCTCCTTTAATTAACCAATGAAGTTCTACACGTGCATTTCCTGTCCATTACAGAGTGTACAAAAAGAAGTATAAAATGAAATGCAAATGAATTATTCTTTCTTGGGAGGGGGGAAACATTAACAAGGAAGCTGTATGCTAACATGAATCATAGACATCTGACAAGNGAAGACAGGGTTTGGGGTAAATGCATAGTACATTAGCATAGCTTAAGATAAACATTTCCATAAGAAAAAGACAATGGTTAACTTCAAGTGAAACCAGGTATCATTATGGCAACACAGAATTTTAAGAGAAACCTCTTTTTAAATTTGTATACAGAAGGAAAAAATATTGCTAGTTTGTTTCCTCCTGCAGCTTAAGAGAGATAAAATGTCTGACACTTGCAGGCTATTTCCTCCATTTGGAGACCTCTGGCCTTCCTGTCTGTTACCCTCTCAATCCTGCGCTAACAGAAGGGCCCTGAGAATGATTAGAATCTCTGGCTATCAGCATCAGCTCAGACCCTGTGTCTAGTACTTCTTGATTATCTTTCCCACTTGTGTAGGTGGTCATGAGTCCTTTTAGGAGAGGACTGAGGGGACCATTACATTATTTAGTTGTTTTAATGTTGCAGAGTCCTTGATACTAGAGACCTAGTTATGTTTTCAGTCAGTAGATTCTAGATCTGAAAATCAGTTTAGCAACTAAACAGAGAATTGTGACTTTTTATCTGGAAGACTATTGTCAACTTCCTATTTCTGCATTCTTTACTATTTCTGGTTGTAGATATTAATCNCAGTCAGTAGATTCTAGATCTGAAAATCAGTTTAGCAACTAAACAGAGAATTGTGACTTTTTATCTGGAAGACTATTGTCAACTTCCTATTTCTGCATTCTTTACTATTTCTGGTTGTAGATATTAATCAGCCATCTTTTGGCTGCCTGTGTATTCTGCTTTTAGGGATACTATGCTCAGTTAACCATACCCATTACCCACTAGAGGTAACATCCCCATTCACTGCCCTTCTGACCTTGCTGGTTTTAATGATGATTGTGGTCCCCAGGCTTCTGGTGGTTAAGAGCTGTCGTTTGACCTCTATTTCTTTGCAGCCCCATTGTTCCCAATGACATTACATAATCAGAGCTGGTTTGCAGAGAAGAGCCTATACTGACCTCATAAGTCTCGCTGGAGCCAAAATCACCAGTGCATTTCTGACAATCATGGCGCATGGTATTCTCTGGGACCTTCCGTAAAATACGACCTTCTGGCTAGCCTTCTGAGCTCACAGCAGGCCCACTTTCCTCAGTCTCTTTATCCCTTCCTCTACTCTCTGTGAAGGCATCAAGAAAGCCACTTGGCTCAGTATTGGCCATCATTTTCCATGTTTCTTACCTCAGGATTCATTGGCAAGGTTTCACACTCTTTGTCCTAAAGAGACAGTCTCTGCATCAATGAATTCTTGCCCTCCTTGGTCAAACGCCCTCAAAGTGCAAAGCTAAGTCCAAGCCCAGATGGTTTCACTATGATTTCTATGAAACACTTAGGGAAAAAAAATGATAAATCTTAATTCTACATAAAATCTTCAGGACAATTGAAGATTAAGGAATACTTAATAACACATTAATGTGATGAAGTAATTCTAAAATCCATAGAGAAGTGAAAAAAATTTAATTGTTTAAAAGAACTTATAAAATAGTAATAAGATAGAAAAATGTATACTGTATGACTTTAAGACTTACCATAGATCTGTAGTTATTGAAACAGTATGAGATTTACAAAAAAGGTAGACAAATAGATCAATATAATAATAGAAAACAATCTAGAAATGGATCTACACACATATTCTCAATTTATTTTCAACCAAAGTTCAAAAGCAATTCAGTGAAGAAAAGATAATCTTTTCAACAAATGGTGCTAGGACAACAAATATCCATAGACATAGTAAGTATTGTCTATACCTTGCAACTTACACAAAAATTAACACAAAATAAACCATAGACCTAAGTATATAATCTAGAACCATAAAAGTTCTATTAGGTAAAGGATACAATGTGTGATTAATTTAAACAAACCATAATTTGGACCTTATACCAAAATTTGAAAAAAATAACTAAACATGTATTGCTCTGTGAAAGTCACAGAAGTGACTTTTTTTCCATGCAGATGATACCCAAGGAATTGAGGTCCAGTCTCTTAAGAAAATGAAAAGACAGACTATGCAGTGGAAGAAAGTACCTGTGAATCACGTCTTAATAAAGTACTTGTATCCATAATATACAAAGAACTTTCAAAATTCAATGATTAGAGAACAGTTTGGTTTTTTTAAAGCAAAAGGTTTGAACAGACTCTTCTCTGAAGATAGATGGTAGGCAAATAAGCAGAAGAAGAAAATTATAATTATGATAAAGATANCCTTTACCTAATAGAACTTTCAAAATTCAATGATTAGAGAATAGCTTGGTTTTTTTAAAGCAAAAGTTTTGAACAGATTCTTCTCTGAAGATAGATGGTAGGCAAATAAGCAGAAGAAGAAAATTATAATTATGATAAAGATAAAATAATGAACTTAGAAAACAAAGCCTGTAAGGAAATTCTTACTGAGTAAGGATTAGTTAACTTGGCAATTTGAATTGGCTCTTCTAAGCTGGAACAGAATTAAACTGTGGGCCTCTGTCAAATTAATATAGACGAGCCCTTTCTGCTACCATCTTTGGTTGTCTTTATTCATGGTTTTGTGTTGATGGTAGCAAAATGAAAAGTCAGGAATTATTTGGTTTAGCTAAGCATTAAGACTGATTTAGTATTTGCTCTGAGAAATTATAAATTTTTTCTGCTGCTGTTGTAGGGTTTGTTTATAATGTTTCTAAGTTGTAAAACTTCAAAGGCCATTCCCATGGTAGAGATGGAGGCAATGGGATAGAGAGGAGTGTTTCTTGAATAACAGATTAGGGGGAAGGTCGAGAAATTATGTTGAGCTGTTAAACCCAAGTGGAAATGGTCTGATTATATGTTGAGACCATTTACCTTGGAAGTGTCAAGCAGCCCAGGGCTTAAAAGGAACTGACCAAGGATTAGGTCCAGAGAGAAACCTGTGAGTTGNTTTGCTCTGAGAAATTATAAATTTTTTCTGCTGCTGTTGTAGGGTTTGTTTATAATGTTTCTAAGTTGTAAAACTTCAAAGACCATTCCCATGGTAGAGATGGAGGCAATGGGATAGAGAGGAGTGTTTCTTAAATAACAGATTAGAGGGAAGGTCGAGAAATTATGTTGAGCTGTTAAACTCAAATGGAAACGGTCTGATTATATGTTGAGACCATTTACCTTGGAAGTGTCAAGCAGCCCAGGGCTTAAAAGAAACTGACCAAGGATTAGGTCCAGAGAGAAACCTGTGAATTGGTTTCCACAATATTCTGAAAGCCCCATCAGTAAAAGCAAAGGGCCCAACTGGCATCCAGCTGAGTTGAAAACTTAATACCTTGATTAGGCATAAAATCCAACCAGAAAAGGGCCAAGGTCCATTTATTCATTCAAAGCCTCCTCTGTCCTTGGCATCAGCAGACAGGGGAGTACAGTCCTCTACAGAACAGACATGGTCTGTGAACTCTGAATTTATATTCTGTAGTCAGCATTTGGACTGACTGATAGAAGGCTAAGGCTTGTATCCTTAGACACTTTCTTACTATAAATCAGGTCAGCTTGCAGGATCTTTAAGTTCACATAAACCACTATTACCATTAGGCCATGTCATAAAAGTTGAAACGATCCTGCAAGTGATCCAGATACACTGAGGGATCATCCTGATCTTCAGGGACAAAAACTTTGTAAGCAGATAATAAGGCCTAATTCTTTCCCAAGTTCTTCCCTAGGCCCAAAACAAGACCCCTTGGTATCAAGTAAATAACCTTTTTTTGTTGTTGTTGTTTAGTCGCTAACTTATGTCCATCTCTTCGGACTATAGCTCGCCAGGCTCCTCTGTCCATGGGATTTCCCAGGCAAGAATACTGGAGTGGGTTGCCATTTCCTTCTCCAGAGAATCTTCCTGACCCAGGGATCAAACTGTGTCTCCTATTTTGGAAGGCAATTCTTTACCGCTGAGTCATCTGGGAAGCCAAGTAACTGTGTTACCAAGCAAGAATTGACTGTTTAGAGTGAGCAGGCTAACTCACCCACAAACCCTACATGTATCTTTTAACTGGCCTCTACTCCAAAACATTTTAAACAAAGTATGTGTGCCATGATTTTCAAACTTGTAAAGTTTCTCATGAACATGTTCACATAGAAAAATTAAGAGATAAAAAGATATTCAAGTGGTTCCAGGACTTTGGAGAGTTGTCTTCTCATTTCCTTTCACTCCATGCAATAAGGTAGAAACGCTTTTATTCTATTTGGCTGACCTTAATGTTATTTAATTATTATTTTATTTGTTACCAAATGGGCCCTTGGAATCTAACATATATTTATTTGAGGAAATTTATAGTAAGTGGTATATTTTCAATAACTTGCCTATAACAGAATTTGATACATTTTGGTAGAATATTAAAAACGAGAGTTCACTTTTTGCAAAATTATTTTGTGTTAATAAGTGAAATATTCTGGAGATGTATGTTATACTGATAATGGTTAATAGCAATTTACTAAGCATTTACTGTATGCAAAGCAATGTGTCAATGCTGACATAAATTAATTTGATCTTTAAAACAATTCCATAACAAAGGTATTATTGATACTTTGAACTGATTAGGAAGTTGAAGTTCAGAAGAGTTAAATAAACTCTACAAAGCCCCACTGTCAATATGACCCCAAAAGTCCTACATCTTAAACTCTGCTCTGTATCACCTCACCATATTTAAAATTCCTTTGTTCTCAAGAAGCCAACATTCCAAACAAATGTTATTATTTTTTCTTGCTATTTCCACTCATTGTTTGGCTTAATTTTGGGGTCATCTCTAGCTTCAGTTACATACAAAATTGGCCAAAGAATAACACAAATAAATGGAAGAAATTCTGATGAAATTTCCATTGACTTTATTGATCATCTCAGGGCTTTAATAGAAGTTTATTCCATATTTCAAAGGGAAAGCAAGTTCACTGTGAATAGATTTTATTAAGCAGTGTTCTAGACAGCAGTCAAACTGGAGGACCAACATAATTGCACATGTTCCCAACTAAAGCACATTAGTCACACTCTATTTTAGAAAAGAGCCAGGTTTGGGGTAGGCGAGAAAAACAAGAGGAGTAGTTAAACCACTAACTTGTTCTATGTGATATACCTAAAGCAATGTGCAAAATGCAACCTGTTTTAAAAAATGAAGTGAATGAATGTGTTTTCAAAGGAACATGTATTCTGGTTTTTGCATTTTTCATGACCAGCCATATATATGATAGCCACTTACTTAGTTCAAAATTGATTGTTCATTTGCATTCTGGAACATCAGCAATTTTAGTTGTGTTGTTATCTTCTTCTTAGAAAGGATGAATGAGTGGTGTCTACTGCATATTTTGGGAACATAGACCCAGCTTGTTTTTTAGTGTATAAATTTCAGAGTATTTAGCTCAATGTTTGGCATAAATAACTAAACAAATATATAAGTACAAAAATGAATGCATTTCATGATTTGGAGTCATTGCATGTTTGAATAAGAGCATTATTTTGTTAGGAAGCCAGTTCGGGGTCCCTAAAATAACATCATCCACCTAGAAGTATTTTGNGATTATATGTTGAGACCATTTACCTTGGAAGTGTCAAGCAGCCCAGGGCTTAAAAGGAACTGACCAAGGATTAGGTCCAGAGAGAAACCTGTGAATTGGTTTCCACAATATTCTGAAAGCCCCATCAGTAAAAGCAAAGGGCCCAACTGGCATCCAGCTGAGCTGAAAACTTAATACCTTGATTAGGCATAAAATCCAACCAGAAAAGGGCCAAGGTCCATTTATTCATTCAAAGCCTCCTCTGTCCTTGGCATCAGCAGACAGGGGAGTACAGTCCTCTACAGAACAGACATGGTCTGTGAACTCTGAATTTATATTCTGTAGTCAGCATTTGGACTGACTGATAGAAGGCTAAGGCTTGTATCCTTAGACACTTTCTTACTATAAATCAGGTCAGCTTGCAGGATCTTTAAGTTCACATAAACCACTATTACCATTAGGCCATGTCATAAAAGTTGAAACGATCCTGCAAGTGATCCAGATACACTGAGGGATCATCCTGATCTTCAGGGACAAAAACTTTGTAAGCAGATAATAAGGCCTAATTCTTTCCCAAGTTCTTCCCTAGGCCCAAAACAAGACCCCTTGGTATCAAGTAAATAACCATTTTTTGTTGTTGTTGTTTAGTCGCTAACTTATGTCCATCTCTTCGGACTATAGCTCGCCAGGCTCCTCTGTCCATGGGATTTCCCAGGCAAGAATACTGGAGTGGGTTGCCATTTCCTTCTCCAGAGAATCTTCCTGACCCAGGGATCAAACTGTGTCTCCTATTTTGGAAGGCAATTCTTTACCGCTGAGTCATCTGGGAAGCCAAGTAACTGTGTTACCAAGCAAGAATTGACTGTTTAGAGTGAGCAGGCTAACTCACCCACAAACCCTACGTGTATCTTTTAACTGGCCTCTACTCCAAAACATTTTAAACAAAGTATGTGTGCCATGATTTTCAAACTTGTAAAGTTTCTCATGAACGTGTTCACATAGAAAAATTAAGAGATAAAAAGATATTCAAGTGGTTCCAGGACTTTGGAGAGTTGTCTTCTCATTTCCTTTCACTCCATGCAATAAGGTAGAAACGCTTTTATTCTATTTGGCTGACCTTAATGTTATTTAATTATTATTTTATTTGTTACCAAATGGGCCCTTGGAATCTAACATATATTTATTTGAGGAAATTTATAGTAAGTGGTATATTTTCAATAACTTGCCTATAACAGAATTTGATACATTTTGGTAGAATATTAAAAACGAGAGTTCACTTTTTGCAAAATTATTTTGTGTTAATAAGTGAAATATTCTGGAGATGTATGTTATACTGATAATGGTTAATAGCAATTTACTAAGCATTTACTGTATGCAAAGCAATGTGTCAATGCTGACATAAATTAATTTGATCTTTAAAACAATTCCATAACAAAGGTATTATTGATACTTTGAACTGATTAGGAAGTTGAAGTTCAGAAGAGTTAAATAAACTCTACAAAGCCCCACTGTCAATATGACCCCAAAAGTCCTACATCTTAAACTCTGCTCTGTATCACCTCACCATATTTAAAATTCCTTTGTTCTCAAGAAGCCAACATTCCAAACAAATGTTATTACTTTTTCTTGCTATTTCCACTCATTGTTTGGCTTAATTTTGGGGTCATCTCTAGCTTCAGTTACATACAAAATTGGCCAAAGAATAACACAAATAAATGGAAGAAATTCTGATGAAATTTCCATTGACTTTATTGATCATCTCAGGGCTTTAATAGAAGTTTATTCCATATTTCAAAGGGAAAGCAGTTTCACTGTGAATAGATTTTATTAAGCAGTGTTCTAGACAGCAGTCAAACTGGAGGACCAACATAATTGCACATGTTCCCAACTAAAGCACATTAGTCACACTCTATTTTAGAAAAGAGCCAGGTTTGGGGTAGGCGAGAAAAACAAGAGGAGTAGTTAAACCACTAACTTGTTCTATGTGATATACCTAAAGCAATGTGCAAAATGCAACCTGTTTTAAAAAATGAAGTGAATGAATGTGTTTTCAAAGGAACATGTATTCTGGTTTTTGCATTTTTCATGACCAGCCATATATATGATAGCCACTTACTTAGTTCAAAATTGATTGTTCATTTGCATTCTGGAACATCAGCAATTTTAGTTGTGTTGTTATCTTCTTCTTAGAAAGGATGAATGAGTGGTGTCTACTGCATATTTTGGGAACATAGACCCAGCTTGTTTTTTAGTGTATAAATTTCAGAGTATTTAGCTCAATGTTTGGCATAAATAACTAAACAAATATATAAGTACAAAAATGAATGCATTTCATGATTTGGAGTCATTGCATGTTTGAATAAGAGCATTATTTTGTTAGGAAGCCAGTTCGGGGTCCCTAAAATAACATCATCCACCTAGAAGTATTTTGGGGGTATTCATCTAAAAACTTTAAAAGCATACACACTTGGAATCACTTTCTCAAAAGTGTTTAATAACTTTTAATTAAATGTGTCTCAGAATGTTATGATGTGGTCATTGAATTTTGTACTTTGAGATGAGCTATATAGTTAAGGCTGTAGAAAAGATAAATTTCACCAAGAAAAAAAAAATATTCATCACTAAAGAGAAGCAGGAAGCCAGTTAGTAATATGGATAAGAAAACTTTTCCTAATTAGGCAAGAGACTAGCTTTCATGAAGATCAACATCCTCACATCCTAGCAAATTAATCTCTCTTAGCAGGAAGTGGAAAAAGGATACTGTCTTTATCTTCCACAAAGGGCAATGTTATTTTTATGATATGAGAGATGGAGGGGAGCAAAGATAGCATAACTCTACCCTTTGATTAGCTAACTGTGGGCTTTCGGAGTAAGACACCAAATAAGAAATTTCTTTTGTTTCCTATAACTCAATGCTCTGTAGAAGTTAGAGGTGTGTGTGTGTGTGTGTGTGTGTGTGTGTGTGTGTGTGTGTGTGCACGCGTGCGCTAAACCTTCTTTTCATATTGGCTGTTAGGTTTTGCACCTTAGAAAGATGAACAAAAAGCACAGAGTTTACATAAAAACAGTGTCACAGCTATGAGAAGAAAAGGAATATGATGACAGGTTTTACTTCAAGGAAATAGAAAGATGGAAGGCACATTTTTGTTACAACAGGGGATAAAATGAGGAGGATATTAAGAGACAATGAGTAGAGGAAGAGTGAAAATAGTAGTAAATAGTGTGAAGGAGTTTATTGCAAAACAAGTATTCATGGTTTTCTTTAATCTCATACTTTTTGGAGTTATTTTGTGTTGTGATGAAAGTTTTAGCTGTTTGAATAAATTGTTAAAATGACTCTGTTAGTCAGAAGTCTTCAGGGCAGCCATGGAGATATGATGTACAGACTTCCTTCCAAAAGAAAAAAAAAGAAAAAAAGAACTGACAGACAGAGTATAGTCAATTCACAGCTTCCTGGTTCAGGTGCCTTCAGGCTATCCCGAGCCCGAACAGGAGCCAAGGCTTCCTGTTTCCAACACAATGCTCAGCCCCGGAAAATGGCAGTGGAAGAGAACCTCAACCTGGAGGCAGAACAGGACTCCTGCAAAAGCAGCCTTTCCAAAGAAGCTTCCCCTGAGGTCAGCAGAGATGTCCTGAGCTGCGCCGCTGTGTGAGGCTCACCCTACCCAATCCTCTGGCTTTCCTTTCTCTCTGGGACCAGAGCCAGAAATTCATCACAGTTGGAAGGCTTTCGTTGGATGTTCTTGCCCCCTTTGCCTTTTTATGCTTTGCGGATTTTTTTCCCAATACGTTTTTTGGACATTTGGTTTTGTTATGCAATTTTAATGGTTTCTGCTTTCCAAAAGAGCTAAACTGGCATGGCTCACACTGGAAGCAGTTTATGGTTTCAGTGAATAAGGTGGAGTTTGGCAACTGGATCATTTGCCACCTACCAGAAAATGAGGATCCCTCCCCGAGAGGTATATGGATCATGAATAGTTTCTGGCTCAGAGCAGCAGTTCAGTTGATAAACATTTCGTCAGTGGTGACTTTGGAGAATGTCTCATGGAATGTGAATTCCCTAGCTAGGACAATATTCAGGGATTTGAAAAAACGTGGTGCAAAGAACCAGTATAAAGACAGTGATGATTATTAGTAAGTTATATTGTAGATCTATAGAGAATTAATAAGAAACTGAACATGGTTAAGAAATAGCTCAAATGTCAGTGTGAAAGCATGAAGGCTTCTTGGGTAGCTTATAAACCGTTTCTTATCTTTTACAAAAGGAGAGTACACATAGCTGGAGAGAAAATTCAGAATCTGATATTTAGGGTCACTGAACTGCAAAGATGATTCAATGTGTTCTGTTGAGGAACATTCTTATGATAAGGCCAGAGGTCTGCTTAGGAAAAGTTGGAGCATGGATACATATGATGAGTGCCTCTAGGTGAATTCCCCCAAAGGGCTTACAACCCAAGTACGTGCAGAGTTGGTCCAAACACCTCTGTGAAGAGCTAGACAGTTTCCCTTGCAGGAGGATAATTCAGAGGTTGCTCCTACAAAGGTGCGTCCCTCAGGATTTGCCTGCCTACCTTCTCTCCTGGCTTCTAGGCTGAAAGATATGGTTAAATTCCAGTGTCACCAAGCAGTGAGATGGAAACCTACTGGGACTACTAAACAAGAAAAAAAGATAATTACCCTGTGAATCCTCAAGAATTAGCCTGTCAGGAAAGGATCCTTGGGATTGGATTTTCAGAGTATGTGGTCAATAGCTCAGGAAGTTCATGACTGAAAAAGAAAGAATTTATTGACCTGGAGCCATTCCCTTGAAAAATGGGATTCAATGTTCTGGTCAAAATCTCAGAAAGTCTTGATAATATTAGAATTCCTGAATTGCCAAGCAAGATGGCAGAGGCGTGAAAAGGAGTGAAAGACTCTGCTGAAGGCTGAAGCTGAAGCACCACCTTGGAGATAATGCTCTGCACAGAATGTGTGCAGGCTGAATGGACCACCAGTGCCTCAGAGGAAGTCCAGAGACAGAAAGGCTGAAGGCCATGTGTCTAGTGCGTCAGAAATGGGCTTTGAGAAACAGAAATACACACACACACACACACACACACACACACACACACACACACACATATTAGTCTCTGCCCTCAGTTCCTGGCACAATTCTTTTAATTTCCTAAGTAATAAGAATGCACCCAGGAACATCTTTTGTTTTAATATTTGGCCTTTGACCATAGTTCCTAATATAGAGTTCCTATGGGGTCGCAAAGAGTTGGACACGACTGAGCAACTGAACTGAACTGAACTGAAATCCCTTGAAATTTTCCAGGTGATATTTGCATATTTTGTTCTAATTGCTAGTTGCTAAGTCATGTCCCACTCTTTGCAACCCTGTGGACTATAGCCTGAAGGGCTCCTCTGACCATGGCATTCTCCAGGAAAGAATACTGGAGTGGGTTGCCATTCTTCTCCAGGGCATCTTCCCAATCCAGGGATTGCCCACATTGCAGACAGATTCTTTACACTCTGAGCCACCAGGGAAGCCCATGTTTTAACAGAGGGATCTTAGGAGACTCCTGAATGGGGGAGCTGGTCACCAGAAAGGCCAAATCATGATTAGAAGCTTGAAATCTTCAGAATCTTTAATCCTCACATTCTACAGAAGAGAGAAGGGTTAGAAATGGAGTTAATGATCAGTCGTGCCTATGTGATCAAGCTGCCATAAAAATCCCCAAAGTACTGTGCAGGGTCTAGAGAGCTTCAGGGAGCTTCAGGGAGCTCAGTGCCTCTCTTTCCACACCTTGTCTTATGTATCTTTTCCACCTGGGTGTTCATCTGCATGTTTTGCCAAGTCCTTATATAATAAACGCAAACAGTAACTGTTTTTCTGAGTTCTGTGAGCAGCTCTTGCAAAGTAGCTGAATGTGAGGAGGGAGTGGTGGGAGCCTGATTCAGTGCCTATCAGTTAGC